>JAMPIV010006328.1:0-128586 GCA_024509875.1 Oreohelix idahoensis
CATTGTAGATCATTCATTTCCGTGTTGCGTGTTCTTTTAATCGATAAAATATGTTTGTGGAAGAAAAGACATTAAGATCATCTTCAGCGCTTCGGGCCCATAAGGTATTTTTGTCACAGACATGTTCTGTCACTTTTTTTCTCCGTCTGTGATGTCAGTCGTTCAGTTTTCTGTTCCAAGAAATTTTATATTTATTTATACGCTCGCTGTCTATCTTCTTCTTCTCCCAAGCCTTTTGCTCCATACAGAATTTATATCTCACTGTCTGCTCTATACAGAATTCATTTAACACGTTGTTTGCTGCATGCAGAATTCACAACTTACTTTGTTTGCTAGAAACAGAATTCACATCTTACGTTGTTTGCTGTAAACAGAATTCACAATTCGCTTTCTTTGCTCTAAACAGAATTCACATTTTACTTTGTTTGCTCTAAACAGAATTCACATTTCACTTGTTTACTCCATACAGAATTCACATCTCATTGTTTGCTCCATACAGAATTCATATCTCACTCTGTTTACTCTAAACAGGATTCACATCTCACTCTGTTTGCTCAATACAGAATTCATATCTCACTTTGTTTACTTTAGACAGAATTCACATCTAACTCTGTTTGCTCCATTCAGAATTCACATCTCACTTTGTTTGCTTTAAATATAATTCACATGTATCGTTTTTGCTCTATACAGAATGAAGATCTCACTCTGTTTGCTCTATATAGAATTCACATCTCACTCTGTTTGCTCCATACAGAATTCACATATCACTCTGTTTGCTCTAACCAGAATTCACGTAGCACTCTTTTGCGAGCTAACAGAATTTACATCTTCTTCTGCGTTCGTCCTGAAAAGGGCGTTGGTTACGTTGTGCCCTAATATAACCGACTAGGTTGAACGGGACGCGCCTCGCCAAAACGAGGCAAAACTTTATTTAAAAAAAAAAGGTTACGTTGTGTCGCCGTTGTCAGCGAAGCTGCGATATTTGCGCCTTTCGGCCCGACACATCCTATTTCAGCATGACATTTTTTGGTACAGGGTTTGCCTTCCCTTTTCGATCCCTACTCTCTCGGCCAGACTGCAGTGATGCAGCCTGTTTCCAAGACCACCACTTGGAGGTGGAGTAGGGTCTTGGTTAGCTCTGGTTCGCTGACCCTGACACAAGCAGTCAAGCTATGGGTCGCTGACTGCATTCATCTCGTTTGCTGCGTCTTCGGTCCCAGAATTCACATCTCACTTTGTTTGCTCCATACATAATTCATATCTCACTCTGTTTGCTCTATACAGAATTCACATCTCACTCTGTTTGCTCAGTATAGAATTCATCTCTCACTATGCTTAATCCATACAGAATTCACTTCTCACTTTGTCTTCTCCTTATAGAATTCACTCGGGTTAAAGTGGACGAACAAGAGAACAGGGGCGATAAATGTGGAAAGGAAACATTAAAGCACAGATGGAAAATGGTCGTTCAGAGTGTATCATGGAGGCAAGAGTCAAAATAGCCTGACAAGGTATTTTATGTTTGAACATGCGCCTTAATATAACCACAGCACCTTGAGTCTAGGCTGAACCAGGCGCGTCTCGCAAAAACGAGGCATAAATCCAAATAAGTAGAAAATGTTGGAGATATTTTATATCAAACCGTCCCTGTGGAGACAGCACAAAATCACAGTATGATCTCTCGAGTGCTCTCTCTCTTTCTCTCTAATGCCCCACCCAACGTTATTAATTTGATGAAGGAAACGAGGTTGGGGTAGCTGGGGCGTAATGTTATCAATGTAAGAATTAAATAAGTTTATATAAATCTATATTTGTTCCTACTGTCGAACCAACAGTATCAGCAACAACCCGACGCCCATAACTCTCTTCTAATATTCTGTTGTTTAAAAATATATTGCAGCTGTACTAAATCTTTCATTATTAGTCTCCCAGATATCACGTGTCACACATGGCTGGCAATATATGTTATTGTTGGTTTATATATTGCCGCATATTCTTGAATATAAGTAGTTATTTGGCAGATGCTAGTGGCAGAATTCATCAGGCTGTCTTTTGACGGTATTGTCTCCTCTGCTTTGCAGTAGTGGCCCAACAGTGGCCAAAACTCAAGAGTATCTAATATGGGCTTCAAAGGTATCTACCTTCGCACAAGATTACTCTTGGCAGAGATGTAGATAGAAGGGTAATGACACTTCTACCACAAGAGAGATTTCACAAGATATTCAGATAAGCGAAAACAATGCTAGCATGGGAAACAAAGAGCCAGGGATCCAGACCTCCAGGACGACCCAGAGTCCGCTGGGAGGACAACATTAGACAATCTTTGAAGGACCGAGGACTAGAATGGAACCAGGCCAGGAAGAAGACAGCTGATAGAATAGTCTGGCGCTCTCTCTTCCAAACCTCTACACCTCACGGTAGAAGAGGAACGACTAAGTAAGTAAGTAAGAAAACAATGCTGCTTTGGCTGAGCATGTTAATTCTAGAATCTGCCGATAACTTTTGTGAAGAATTAAGCAATGATTAATTTTAGCTACTTAAGCCCCCCACCTCTGATTTACTCAGTGGAATTCTTATTATTCTGGTATAGCTGTTTAGAGTGTGTGTAGTAAATTGACTGAGACTAATATGCAGTACATTTAAAATGATTAAATCGAAGTTAAATTTGTAAAATTACAAATAACAAAATTTAATAATCACTTTAACAGTTTGAACATAACTTGAATAGCTATGTATCAAGAAAAAGTTATCATCACGGTCGTGATGGGATGTAAATTTTTACAAGAAGTTCAAGTGGCAGCATATATATTGAACTTAGCTGCCAATGACGATTCTGCTCCTTCTGATGGGTTGGTTCTTTTTACACTGCTCATGCTCGTCGCTAGTCAAGGTTTTCGGGTGTAGCTCGTTTCCCAGAAATGTCAGGGAGAGTCTACGAAAGCTGGTCCCTCGTCTTAAAGCGTAAGCCACTTGTCCCTTCTTGTTCCAGAGATAGTACTTTCTGCTGGTACCACCAATAACTATGATAAAGAATAGAAACGAAACGGTCTCCTGAGTATTGCGTTTCCCGACACATACTTATGTGTCCCCTTTCTTATTCCACCATCCCATTTAACCCAGAATTTATCCTCGATGAGAATTAAATTTAATCCCTCGGGATAAAACTTTCTTTACATTTCAATTGAATAGCTTTTATAGTTTCTTAACATCAACAGCTCTGGTGACTGTGCAGTAGAAATTAAAAGAAAACTTGCAATTGCTTCACTCAAACTAATACAGATGAAAAAACCTATTGCAAGGCACAAGCAAAGAAACTAAGTTACAACTGATCAGAGCTAGTATATTCCCAGTAGCAACATACGGCTGCGAGACTTGGACACTCAATAAAACAGTTGCAAAAAAGATTACATCATTCGAAATGCAATGCTACAGAAGGATGTTGAGAATACCCTGGACAGAAAAAAAGACCAACAGAGAAGTACTGCACTCACTAAACGTACAGGAACATTGGCTCCTAACTACAATCGCAAAACGGAAGCTGAAATTCTTCGGTCATATAAAAATACATAATAATCTGGAAAAATTGGTAATGGAAAAGGGGGAAGGGGACGACCTATTCGACGGTGGATCCAGGACATCACAGAGAGTCTGAACATGTCTTTGGAAGATGCAGGTCGACTTGCCCAGAATCGTGATGCGTTCAGAGCAGCCGTAATGGAGACAACGTTCTGGAGAGAATACGTCACATGATGATGAACATTTAAATGAAAAGGTTAATAGTAGAGATAGAATATGTTTACATTTACATTTCCACTGATTGAAAAGTGTTCACAAAATAAATTGAATATGTTTTCATTTATGTTTACACTGATTTGAAAAGTTTGAAACTTCCATTAATTTTAAAGTGAATATGTTTACATCGACATTTACACTAGTTTGAAACTGTAAGTATTAAAATTAGAATATACATCATTTCTTTCATCTTTCCCTCCCTGCTCCATATGGAACTTGGGACTCTTTATGCGTTTAGTTCTCTTTAAGAAACTGGCAATACGGCAGTCACCAGCCTTTGGCAGTGGTGGTTCATGAAATCATCAGTCTGTACGCTCAGGTTGCCAGCCTCAAATTACTTGAACATCCACTAGCTATTTTCACATATTAATATTCTCATGGTTATATATATATATATATATATATATATATATATATATATATATATATATATATATATATATATATATATATATATATATATATATATGTTAGTTCACATGTTAGTAATGAAATATAGTGTAAAATCACAACTTACGCCAATCGTGGCTCGCAGACGTTTTTGCTCAGAGAAATAAAAGGCACTGGCAGATGCCTTATTTCACGTGTACTTGGGGTCGTTAATTTTAACTTTAATTCCCTCTCTGACTCCGTGTTTACAGTTTCCTCAGATATTCCGGTTTTCCTTATTTAAAATGATAGAGATTTCATGTGCTATTTTGTAAGTCCTGATAGATTCTCCAATGAAAGGTGTCCGGTCTGATAAAATGGAATTCTAAATTCTAGGCTTCGCTCTGGCAAGGTCTAGTTGTGTCGTCTTGGCAAGCGATCTTCACAGTAAATTTGACTGACTGAAGCGTTAGGCTATATTGACTGTTCTCCCCCGATCTGTTTGTGACGAAGCTAAGAAAGCGCCAAACCTTTCAAACAAGAAGGTTTGGGGGGGGGGGGGGGGGGCCGATTTCAAAATATTCCAGACACGGAAACATTTTGAACATGATGCGATGGTCACGTTTTCCATATATGACGATAGTGACATTCAAATATTCTCGTCAATGAATAGATATAACTTCTTACATCTACCCGGAAATATTACAACATTTCCGCTCAGATGTGTCGGTCATCCCATCAGGTCGATACTTGACCGGCGCTCCTTGTGCAAATACAAACTCCTGTTTGACCATCTGTGCTGTGTCTTAATACGACAATAATTAGTCGGTCACACGATCCATATCAGCGCAAAGTAAACTCGCTTTGCCATTACGTGCGAAAACAGTCGCACCCTTGTGGTACAATAGGATTTCTGTCTGTCAACCTTGCATTACCGTCTACTCTATCCGCAGGGATAGACAGGTAAACACACTATCGCTGAGAGGAGTGTAAGAATATTTAAAAATGAGAAAATATCTGCTACACAGCAGAAAGAAATGGTTCTACTATTGAAAAGCACTCGATTAAATCAGTACAACAAATGAACTGAGTACTGCCGTAGTGACAGAGAGATCGAGAAGACGGGGTCGCGCCAATCCGTTCTGTGACATATCTATTAAAGTAATCACTACATTCACGTAGAATGAGTCCTTAACGGTACCACTATATATGATTATGTGAGAAATAAGGTATAAGAAATATATTTCACGAGTGAATAGTTTAAGGGTAGAATCTGTCTCTGGATTGAGAAGATACTCTAATCCAGCCTATCTTTACGACTGTAATTTATTATAAGACAATCCTACTTTCCATACATGTAACATACACGTTTAACCACTCACACACACACACAAATATGTGACCACAAGACACTGTGGTGAAGTGGGATGTTATAAATACTTATAGGGAACTTAGTGTACTGACTGAGATCAGCTGTGAAGGTATCTATATCTATTAAGAGTAGTGTATTATAGATAACCTTACTTGCTACCACATATCTATATATCTCAGTCAGAATTATTCTGGAATAGTGTGATGCTACGTTATGTGTCTAGGGTATGAGTATGGTGAAGTGTAAGTCACAACAACAGACATATAAACAATTTAATTTAATCCACTACTCTTAACAACACTGTGACACTCACATACATATAACACTCTATGAGAATATCTTAAAGAAGTCACTCGTAACGTTTCAAATAACAATATGTATTCAGTGCTGTTAATAATGTATTTGTGTCCTGATTCAAATACAAAGGAACCAGGAATCACAATCAATTTTAATTACAAGTTATGTACAGAATGTATTAATATGAATCTGGTAGTGGCATATATTATTACAAATATCCTATGTGTGTCAGTTGTGTAATGGTAGTATGAGGTAATACTGGTTTGGTTTTGTTCAAGCTCTGTTGGTAGTTGTCATCATGACTTCAATAGTTTGTCTTAAGGAAATTAGTATTGGAGATGTTCTCAGTTCCTGATATTAAGACAATTAATTTCCCCTCTTAATATTATTTTTACTAAGTCATTTCAAGATGAGGGGATATAATGTTGAGCTCAGCTGGCCAAGTTAGCTTATCTGGCGTGATGGCGGCAGGAAAGGACTCCTCTGCTCGAATTCTCCTCTGGGCTCTGGAGACACCTCACTGATAGCTAAAAGGACCAAGGAGTATGCTGTCCGACACTGGATTCAGCAAAGCTCTGACCAGGTGCTGCTCAGTACCATCAAGACCACTGTCCCACAATTCATACGAATAAACACAGATACGTTGATTAGCAATGAATTCTGGCACAAACTGGTGTGGTGAAGTGGGATGTTATAAATATTTATAGGGGACTTAGTGTACTGACTGAGATCAGCTGTGAAGGTATCTATATCTATTAAGAGTAGTGTATTATAGATAACCTTACTTGCTACCACATATCTCTATATCTCAGTCAGAATTATTCTGGAATAGTGTGATGCTACGTTATGTGTCTAGGGTATGAGTATGGTGGAGTGTAAGTCACAACAACAGACAGATAAACAATTTAATTTAATCCACTACTCTTAACAACACTGTGACACTCACATACATATAACACTCTATGAGAATAGCTTAAAGAAGTCACTCGTAACGGTTCAAATAACAATATGTATTCATTACTAGCATGAATGAATATGTGTCCTGATTCAACTACAAGGGAACCAGGAATCACAATCAATTTAAATTACAAGTTATGTACAGAATGTATTTAATATGAATATTGTAGTGACATATATTATTACAAATGTTCTATGTGTGTCAGTTGTGTAGTAGTAAAATGAGGTAATACTGGTTTTGTTTTGTTCAAGCTCTGTAGGTATTTGTCATCATGACTTCAATAGTTTGTCTTTAGGGACTAGTATTGGAGATGTTCACAGTTCCTGATTTTAAGATAAGTAAATTCCCCTCTGAATAGTATTTTTATAAAGTTATTTCAAGATGAGGGGGCATAATGTTGAGCTCAGCTGGCCAACTCTGCTTATCTTGAGTGATGGCGGCAGGAAAGGACTCCTCTGCTCGAATTCTCCTCTGGGCTCAGGAGACACCTCACTGATAGCTAAAAAGACCAAGGAGTATGCTGTCCGACTCTGGATTCAGCAAA
The DNA here is from genome assembly GCA_024509875.1 of Oreohelix idahoensis. NCBI lineage: Eukaryota > Metazoa > Mollusca > Gastropoda > Stylommatophora > Oreohelicidae > Oreohelix > Oreohelix idahoensis. The sequence continues at coordinate 7,333 of JAMPIV010006328.1, forward strand.
TCTCTGACCAGATGCTGCTCAGTACCATCAAGACCACTGTCCCCGAAATCAAGAAGGATGTACCTTCTACTTCATAACTAATTTATATTCTCTTTTACACTGATCACAATACAGCACAAACATTGCGTTCAGAGCGTTAGGCCAACAGTCAGCTTCATCTGAAATACTTTATACCAGCATTACCCTTCTTAATGGTTACTACGCCTCTGCACTTCCAGCATTATTTCTTTCTAGTCAATCATCCAGGTGTCAGTGTACTGTTTGGCCATTCCATGCCGTTTTACTTCTCTCCGACACCCTCTGTTCAGGCTGGAGCATTTTAGGCTTTACCTCACGTTTGCCACTGAACTACACATATATATACAGGCATAAATCAACAATTCACATTCAATTTTCATTAAAAGATATTAAATGGTTCAAGCTTACCACAATTCATACGAATAACACAGATACGTTGATTAGCAATGAATTCTGGCACAAACTGGCACAAATTTCCTTCTGCTTATCTTCCAGGCTTTTAATTTAGCCAAATATATGCTGGCTTCAACGCACTGATGCTTTATCAAGTGTATTTAAACAAGTGGTTTCGAACTAACGCTCCCAAGTGTGTATATCAGCGAGTCTGACCAATGAGCCCCGTTTCGACAAGTGTTTGAAAAAATGTTATCTTTTCCCGTCTCCCCTAACAACCAAGATAGTATTTATAGCCCGACCAATCGTGGTTAGGCTTTCATTTGTTTCGCTCCAATCAATTTGGAGTTTACATGGTAGGCTATTTCTGTAACGTAAATTTTTTTCAAACACGTTAAAAAAAAATCTTATGAGCAGAAATGATTTTATGCTGTCAGGCACCCCCAATATTTTATTTTGGGTATAATTTATTAATTCCTGGACTATTTGCGTAACGTTTTACATATTATTTGTCAGCAAGCCCTAAGGAACCCAAAAATACTAATTTAAAGGAGCTACGTGGCTGCGTTCAAAATATGCAATTTCTAGGATAGTCGTATAGTTGTTTTATTTTTTTATGTGAGAACCGCCACCTGTCCTGCTGTACTGTCAGACTAATGTCAGGATTTCGGACATAAAACAGTAGAATGTCAGGTTTCCCCAATAAGCGTTTTTTTATGATTTTAAAACCTAACTCTGGGAAAGGGTAGTGTATTTTATCACTGTCCGTCTGAAAAAGTTAGTGCTTGTAGACTTACACGCGTGATGGCAGCATTTGTATATCGCGCGTCGCGTGTTGCATGCGTTCCTGATTTTCAGCCCTCCCCTCTCTCTATCCTTTTGTCCATCTGTTCGTTCGTTTTGGTAACGTAATATAATTAATGTTAGGATTAATTTAGGTCATTACGCAGTACGTCTCAATGTTTTTCTTAGAAATGCAGCACACGTTTCATTGAAGAAGGCGGGTAATAATACAGTAAGCTTTTATATCAACGTGAAAGCGTTACAATTTGCAGACGAAGCAGAAAACAAGGGGGATTTCGAGTACATTCCTTGTGACAGCACTGTCATTTTACCATTGCTCTTCTCTTTATTAATTTTATTTGTTAGGCTTCATATTTACCTAATAATTTATATATGTGGATTAGAATATTTCATGACAACTGGCACAAATTTCCATCTGCCTATGTTCCAGGCTTTTATTTAACACAATTATGAGCTGGCTTCAACGCACTGTTGCTTTATCAAGATCATTTAAACAAGTGGTCTCGAACTAACGCTCCCAAGTGTGTATATCAGCGAGACTGGCCAATGAGCCCCGTTTCGACAAGTGTTTGAAAAAATGTTACCTTTCCCCGTTTCCCCTAACAACCAAGATAGTATTTATAGCCCGACCAATCGTGGTTAGGCTTTCATTTGTTGCGCTCCAATCAATTTGGAGTTTACATGGTAGGCTATTTATGTAACGTAAGGTTTTTTTCAAACACGTTATAAAAAATTTTATGAGCAGAAATGATTTCATGCTGTCAGGCAGCCTCACTATTTTATTTTGGGTATAATTTATTAATTCCTGGACTATTGGCGTAACGTTTTACATATTATTTGTCAGCAAGCCCTAAGGAACCCAATTTTCCCACTTTAAAAGAGCTACGTGGCTGCGTTCAAAATATGTATTTTCTACCTCCTGTTTCGAAGATATGCTGTCTGGGTACTGTTATGTTTTCAACCGTAAACCCATCTATTGTTATCTTTCCTAATAAGCGTTTTTTATGATTTTAAAACCTAACTCTGGGGAAGGGTAGTGTATTTTATCACTGTCCGTCTGAAAAAAAAAGTTAGTGCTTGTAGCCTAACACGCGTGATAGTAGTAATTGTGTATCGCGCGACGCGTGTTTAATGTTCGGCTTTCTGCCTCTCCCTTCTCGCTATCCTTTTGTCCATCCGTTCGTTCGTTTTGGTAACGTAATGTAGAAAAAGACATGAATGGAATTTAAAATTTAGGTCATTACGCAGTCTGCCTCTTAATGTTTTTCCAAGAAATACAGCACACGTTTCATTGAAGAAAGCGGGTATAATACAGTAAGCTTTTACTATCAACGTGAAAGCGTTACAATTTGCAGACGAAGCAGAAAACAAGGGGGATTTCGAGTACATTCTTTGTGACAGCACTGTCATTTTACCATTGCTCTTTTCTTTATTAATTTTATTTGTTAGGCTTCATATTTACCTAATAATTTATATATGTGGATTAGAATATTTCATGACACCTCCCCTCTTAAAACAGACATTATATGTCAGTCCTTTATTCTATATACACATAGAGAAATTTATTATTATTTCTGGGGTTTACGGTGATTCTCATCACACGGATGGCGGCTTAAAAAATCCGCTCCCAAATTGGTTTTTCCAGATATATACTCGATGCTAAAATTATATGGAGCCAAAAGTAAAGACCATCGGAGTAACCTGGAGTTCTCATGCTTAGCCTGTGCTAGAAACGATAAAGGTTTGTGATCTGTTTGCAACTTAAATGCCTTCCCATATAGATAAATATTGAATTTCTTTATTGCCCATATTACTGCAAGACATTCTTTTTCGCTAGTTGAGTAGTTGATTTCAGCTTTATTCAACTTTCTGCTAGCATATGCCACTGGGCTTAATTCCCCATCCAATGCATCTGATTTCTGTAGTAGAGTTGCACCTAACTCAATATTACTTGCATCCGTCCTTACTATGAATTCTTGACTTAAGTCAGGTAATTTCAAAATGGGTTTACTTGTGAGCTTTTCCTTCAATTCTTGGTAAGTCATTTCACATTGTGGTGTCCATGTAATGCGATCTGGAAGTCCTTTACGTGTCAATTCAGTTAACGGTGCACATATGGAATTAAAGTTCTTGATATACTTCTGGTAGAAACCACATAATGAGACAAAGGATCTCACGTCCTTCTTGGTTTGTGGTCTCGGGGCTTTCTGTAGTTTCTCTAAATTCTTTGGGTCAGGGGTCATGTTTCCCTGATAAACTGTGTGTCCCAAAAATTCCAATTCTTTACATCCAACGCAACATTTGGTTGGTCGGGCTGTTAAATTTGCCTCCCTAAGTCGATCAAACAGCATGTTCAGAGAGTCAATGTGTTCCTCAAATGTTTCTGTTGCTATAAGGATATCATCCATAAAATTTGTTATACAGGGATTATTCAGAGGATCCAATAATTTTCTCATCATTCTAGAGAAGACACTAGGCGCATTCTTCAATCCAAATGGCAATCTATTAAACTCATAGTGTCCTTCTGAGGTACTAAAAGCTAGGTATGGTCTAACCTCAGGCTTTACTGGAATCTGATAGTATCCTTTACTCAGATCCACTTTTGAGAAATATTTAGCTTTATTTAGTTTGGCAAACAGCTGATTTGTATGGTCGGTCTGTTAACACCTCTGCATGATTATTTAGAACCTGTTGCACTCTCTCTTTCTGAGTTTTCGTTAAATGTGTACTGATTTTCACCTGTGCTGCTGTCTCACAGGGGTGTAATGGATATTCAAATGATGAAAGTGGTTCCTTTTTCATCTCCATGGCGATGGACAAGGTCAACAAGTGTGTCTCTTCCTGATGTTCTCTTTCCAAATATTTCTTCAGGAGATTCACATGATAGATTTTTTCTTTCCCCTTCTTATCTATCTTATAATTTGTTCTAGACACCTTCTCTAGAACTGTATATGGACCCTGCCATCCAATTTGTAACTTATTCTGACTCCCGGCAAAAGAAGCAGTACTTTCTCTCCCACAGCCAAATTTCTGTCTTTCGCCTTCCTGTTATAATAGGCAGCATGTTTCTTCCTGGCTTGTTTCAAATTTTCATTGGCAAGTTTCCAGCCAGTTTTTAACCGAGTGGTCAGCTCATTCACATACTGGTATGAAGATGTAATGTTTTCCTCTGCCTTTTCATCAGTCCACGTTCTTAACAAAGCTACATATGGACCTTTAATTGTGTGGACCTATTTGTCCATGCACCGGTATGGTCTCTTCCACTCGAAGCTTTATAGTGATGATTTTTCCTCCCAGAATTATCATTCACAAAACGACCGCTACCAATTTTTCTTTTGGGGCTTTCTCCCCTCTTAAAATTCTTGATGAGAGATTTCCTCCCTACATCCTCTTCCTCCAGTTTGTTTAAGTCCGATTGAGGGATTTTCGGCTTATCCTGGGGTAAGACATCTTTTGCACTCTCCGCATAGTGGCCATTGTAAAACAGTTAAGTGAAGCTTGTCCGTGAAAAGGGGCTTCCCATTCCATTTGGTCCACTTTATCAAATCTATTTTTCTTTTTATTATCAGGCCTAATTTTGCTCCGGGGCGTGTCCAGGTCCTGATCCATGTTCCCACTTGTGGGTGTTCCCTCATGTGCTATGCTACACCTTTCTACAAAATTCTCAATGTCCCATCTTGCTTTGGGCCAATAATAATTGTGAGCCACCTTTTGAATGATGGTACCTATTTTCTCATGGTCCCCATCTGGTTTCACATGTAGGCTCCTTATTAATTCTGCCCTATATCTTTTTGGAAGAACCAGCTGTCCGTGACCTTTGGATCTAGCTCCAGTCTTCCTATACATCAACTTGTTTTTCATGTAAAAATCTCCCTTGCCTGGAGTTGTATGACAAGTTGACAATTTTCTGAAACAAGGCTTGAGTGTTTTATCCCCAGCCTGTGCCTTCCTCATCTCTTCTGGAGTGGTATCTAACATAATATCCTCCTCCTGTCTTGAGGTCGACCTGACCTGAAGGGTTGCCATATACACAGGTTTCCTTCTGCAACGGTCAGTGTCATGATTGTCATCTGACAATTCTTACACCACCTTTTTCCTTGGTTGAAAGATTTTCTTTCATTATATTTCCTTTCATCGAATTGTGGGAATTTATTTTTATTTTCATACCGTGGCCTATCAAATTGGTGCTTACCTTTATTTTGATCCCTAGGATCAAATTTATTAAAGTTCTGTGGTGCCCTAAAGTTATCCACCTGTTTCTTTTTATTACCTGTTACCTCTGCTTGAGCTGCTTGATACCTTTCAGCAACATTTAGCAACTCACCCAGCCTCTCTGCACCTTGTTCCATGAGAAACCTTCTCAGGTCTGGAGCCATGGACTCTCTTAGTTGCTCTATAAGGACCATTTCCTTAAGATCTTGGGTTTTCCCCAGAGAAGTCCATTTCTCCAAGTATGTCTCTATTCGTGCAGAGAACTGGTGATAGGTTTCACCTGACAGTAGTTTAGCATTCCTAAATTTTTTCCTGTAAAACTCTGCATTCTTTTCATACCTTAACAAAAGAGCCTGCTTTAGCATGTCATAATTTTCCTGATCACCTCTGCTCATTTTTGCAAAAACTTCATAAGCTGCCCCACGAAGTCCCTGAGATAACTTTAAGCTCCACCTTTCTCTCTCTAACCCATACGTGGTAGCTAATAGTTCATACCTATTTAGGTAGCTCTCAATATCATCGTCTTTCTCAACAAAATGATCTAAATGAAAATTCATAGCTGAGGTTGAGGCTCCTTGAGTAACCGTAGCGTCAGAGGCAAAGGGACTGGCACCATTTTCAGGAGCATGGCCTTGAAACTCAAACTCCCTTAGTCGTAACTCATGTTCCCTTTGTAATCTCTTATCTTCTGCTTCCCTTTCTGCAGCTAATTTCCTCTCTTCCCTTTCTGCAGCCTGTCTTCTTTCCTCGGCTTCCCTTTCTGCAGCTAATTTCTTCTCTTCTCTTTCTGCAGCTAATTTCTTCTCTTCTGCTTCCAATTTCTTAGCCTCTTTGTCAGCCTCAATCTGCAACCTCTTAGTCTCAGCCTCAGCTTGCAACCTCTTAGTCTCAGCCTCAGCCTCAAACTGTAACTTCTTAATTTCCTTGTCAGCCTCTAACTTTCTTTCGGCTTCAAACCTTCTTTCTTCACGTTCAATAAATTTGTCACATTCCGTCGTGACATAGGCAACCATAGCTTGCCCATCTAATCCTAACTCTTTTGCAGTCTGAACCGCAGCAGATCGAAATTTGGCCAGGTCCGCCATTGTCTATCAGGTAAATTTTTATAATGTCTACCCAACAATTCAATTTCTAACTATATATCTAATGGACAACACAGGCACCGTGAGCTCAACCTTATTTAATTCCACCCAAGGATACCTTTTAATTCTTATATTCCCTGAAGTGAATTACCCCCAATATTTTTAATAGTTAAAGATTCAAAATCCCGGACGAGCCCCCAATATATGTGGTGAAGTGGGATGTTATAAATACTTATAGGGAACTTAGTGTACTGACTGAGATCAGCTGTGAAGGTATCTATATCTATTAAGAGTAGTGTATTATAGATAACCTTACTTGCTACCACATATCTATATATCTCAGTCAGAATTATTCTGGAATAGTGTGATGCTACGTTATGTGTCTAGGGTATGAGTATGGTGAAGTGTAAGTCACAACAACAGACATATAAACAATTTAATTTAATCCACTACTCTTAACAACACTGTGACACTCACATACATATAACACTCTATGAGAATATCTTAAAGAAGTCACTCGTAACGTTTCAAATAACAATATGTATTCAGTGCTGTTAATAATGTATTTGTGTCCTGATTCAAATACAAAGGAACCAGGAATCACAATCAATTTTAATTACAAGTATATGTACAGACTTTATCAATATGAATATTGTAGTGACATATATTATTAAAAATATCCTATGTGTGTCAGTTGTGTAATGGTAGTATGAGGTAATACTGGTTTGGTTTTGTTCAAGCTCTGTTGGTAGTTGTCATCATGACTTCAATAGTTTGTCTTAAGGAAATTAGTATTGGAGATGTTCTCAGTTCCTGATATTAAGACAATTAATTTCCCCTCTTAATATTATTTTACAAAGTCATTTCAAGATGAGGGGATATAATGTTGAGCTCAGCTGGCCAAGTTAGCTTATCTGGCGTGATGGCGGCAGGAAAGGACTCCTCTGCTCGAATTCTCCTCTGGGCTCTGGAGACACCTCACTGATAGCTAAAAGGACCAAGGAGTATGCTGTCCGACACTGGATTCAGCAAAGCTCTGACCAGGTGCTGCTCAGTACCATCAAGACCACTGTCCCACAACTCATACGAATAAACACAGATACGTTGATTAGCAATGAATTCTGGCACAAACTGGCACAAATTTCCATCTGCCTATGTTCCAGGCTTTTATTTAACACAATTATGAGCTGGCTTCAACGCACTGTTGCTTTATCAAGATCATTTAAACAAGTGGTCTCGAACTAACGCTCCCAAGTGTGTATATCAGCGAGACTGGCCAATGAGCCCCGTTTCGACAAGTGTTTGAAAAAATGTTACCTTTTCCCGTTTCCCCTAACAACCAAGATAGTATTTATAGCCCGACCAATCGTGGTTAGGCTTTCATTTGTTGCGCTCCAATCAATTTGGAGTTTACATGGTAGGCTATTTATGTAACGTAAGGTTTTTTTTCAAACACGTTATAAAAAATTTTATGAGCAGAAATGATTTCATGCTGTCAGGCAGCCTCACTATTTTATTTTGGGTATAATTTATTAATTCCTGGACTATTGGCGTAACGTTTTACATATTATTTGTCAGCAAGCCCTAAGGAACCCAATTTTCCCACTTTAAAAGAGCTACGTGGCTGCGTTCAAAATATGTATTTTCTACCTCCTGTTTCGAAGATATGCTGTCTGGGTACTGTTATGTTTTCAACCGTAAACCCATCTATTGTTATCTTTCCTAATAAGCGTTTTTTATGATTTTAAAACCTAACTCTGGGGAAGGGTAGTGTATTTTATCACTGTCCGTCTGAAAAAAAAAGTTAGTGCTTGTAGCCTAACACGCGTGATAGTAGTAATTGTGTATCGCGCGACGCGTGTTTAATGTTCGGCTTTCTGCCTCTCCCTTCTCGCTATCCTTTTGTCCATCTGTTCGTTCGTTTTGGTAACGTAATGTAGAAAAAGACATGAATGGAATTTAAAATTTAGGTCATTACGCAGTCTGCCTCTTAATGTTTTTCCAAGAAATACAGCACACGTTTCATTGAAGAAAGCGGGTATAATACAGTAAGCTTTTACTATCAACGTGAAAGCGTTACAATTTGCAGACGAAGCAGAAAACAGGGGGATTTCGAGTACATTCTTTGTGACAGCACTGTCATTTTACCATTGCTCTTTTCTTTATTAATTTTATTTGTTAGGCTTCATATTTACCTAATAATTTATATATGTGGATTAGAATATTTCATGACAGACACACAACCGTGAAAAACAATGGTTACTGTGTATGGGTCTGACCAACACACAAAGTTTAGTTAGTTTGTTGTTTATTATCATTTAAACTTCACAACATCGAATATCATAAGAATCAGATACATCAAAATTACGTAAAGAGAATTAACAGAATGCCTATGCCCTCCCCTCGGTGAGATGATAAGAACCCAACCAAGTTAATAACCCCAAAAGTCAAAAGGTTAGCAATAGGTTACGGTATATAGACAGTAAAGTGAGCAAAATTCGTAGTTCGTGCTACCCCGTAAAGTAAACAATTGTTAAAGCCAAATAAGATAGTTTCGTACAAGCTACATTAACAAGAAAATATTCAATCTCTCTATCACTCTCTTACGTGGCCACGTTCTCTCTTTCCTTACCTAATGTGGTGTCATTTCCAGTTGTAGCAAGATTTGGTACCACTTGCTTTGTTTGTGAAAATATGTGTAACACAACACACACACACACAGAGATAAGGGTGAAGGGACAACGCGGTGGGACTTGCTTTGAAGTGACGGTGGCTGAAAAATTTGAGTTTCCTCTAGCCGAACAGCATTGTGAAGTGTAGGAAAGAGCGAATATATGAAACATGACCGACTTAAAAATTTGCATTGGCAGGAAAGAAAATCTAAAGCTACAAGAGCAAGCCTGGTTGAAAGATATTAAAGATATAATAATTCACATACGAAGATAGAATGTATCCAAAAGGATATTATTCAAATGTAAGTAGTTCTAAAAATAATTGATATTTTTCATAGTCATCACATCTGCTAAAAGTTAGCTCAAGATCTTTAACAATTTATTATAAATTCACACCTCAACGGATTTCGATAAAACATGGATAGAAAGAACGCTTCCTATTGGGAAAATGAAAGGATACTTAGGAAGGAAGGACATATATAAGTGTTTAGTGAAAAGAAGAGAAAACAAGTACAGAAAAAGCACAGATCGCCTCAAACCAAGAGATTAAACGAAAATCTAAGCGGACTTCAGACGGTGCTTTCTCGTACGGGAGAGTCGCCCAAATATAAGGACAGAGCGGCCCGTTTAAAATCACACACACAAAATCCAGACGCCAGAATGAGAGACTGGAAGACATTATCTGCAAGAAAAGTTTTTTTCACGCTGCATGCAATGCAGATATACTTCAGCAAATACAGCCTCCCCGTGCGCTTATTAATCCTAGAGGATATGTAAGTTTATTAAGGATATATGTGTGACTAATGATGCATATCATCAACTATCCAGGAAAGAACAGGTCATCATTTTTCGGCTACGCACTGGACACAACATATTGAGATACCATCTATACCACAAATACAAAATTGGTGCAACAGATCTCTGCACCTGCGGTACCGCCCGATGACTGTCGAACACCTCCTGCAGTACTGCCCAACCTACAGTAATGAACGGAGTAGCATATGGCAACAACTCACTTCTGTCAACGAAAAACTGTTTGGAGATGTCGGGAACCTTGAGTTGACTACTGCCTTTATTAGAGTCATAAATGTGGAAGTCTGAAGGCGAACGAGGAAGAAGAAGAAGATATCCTTTTATTTCAGATTTTGTTTACGATTTGATTGTATCAGACATAATTAAAAGGGCGTGGTATATCTCTATTATCAGTACCTGGAAAATTATTATGTTGCATGATGTTAGAAAGACTTAAATTGCATGCTGACGAAAAGATCAGAGAAGAACAAGCGGGTTTCAGGCCGAAACGATCATGTATTGATCAAATATTCACACTAAGAACAATTATAGAAGAATCAGTGGGAATGCAATCGCCACTTATTATCACCTTCGTCGATTTTCAAAAAGCCTTTGATAGTCTACACCGCCCATCATTGTGGAAGATACTTACAATCTATGGTTTTCCAACAAAATATGTGAATATAATCAAAGCGCTATATGACAATGCAAGATGTTGTGTTAGAACAAATAAAGGGAATACAGAATGGTTTACAGTAAAAACAGGGGTGAAACAAGGCTGTATTATGTCACCACTATTTTTTGGAATAGCTATTGATTGGGTTATGAGAAACTATACCCACAATGAACAATTAGGTATAAAATGGACAAATGGAAAATTCCTGGGGGACCTGGATTTCGCATTCTTAAGGTAGAAGGATACCTTGATAGGGTAAAAAACTCAAATTTTCCTTTCAGAATCAAACAACCATGGGTATAGTGTTAGTATGGACTTAAAATGTTTGTCCACATAATGACCTCATTAATTATGCAAATTAGCTATCCAATATGGCCGCCGTAGTGAATAAATTATACACCTTTTTTAAAACATCATAACTATGTTATTTTTACAAGGATCTGACTGAAACTTGGCAAATTGAATCATTATATATAGCGAGATATCTTGAACTAAAATGACAGAGATTGACAGAAAGGTAAATTTTTAATGAATTTTCAAAATTTATATTTCTGGAATGTTTGATATTTGTGCCTCATTATATATGCATGATGGTCATAAAACTAAAACTTTGAATTCAATTGTATCCATTTTAGGTCAGAATCTGTAAGATTATATGACAACCAACTACGTTAATTTTCATGTCAATTGAATATACAGATCCAGAGATATCTTGTTTCAAAGATCACCAATTATGCTAAAAAGGCAATTCCGAGAAAACAAAGAAAAACAGAAAAAGAACTCACAAAATGAAGTTTAATGAGCTCCTGTTGAATAAAGGTCTCCTTCTACTGCAGCTGCAGTGTCTATGAATCCCCTTTTCAGTGCTCTCAGGGTCTTTCCATTGCAATGTCCTTACTTGCTGAATAGATCCCGTGCAGCGTTCTCCTGTATTCTTTCTTTGCCATGGGTTGACTTGTGTTCATGTATACCGAAAAATTCTGCAATGCACTGTGGCCTTTCCCAATAGAACGCACAAATGCCACCATTCGCACATTTACTTCTTTGTTTGTGAGTAGCTGAAGATGAAACATCAGAAGTATTGAAATTGGCACAGCTTGTGCACTTAATACTGATTTCATGACAAAAGCCATTCCAAGTCTCTTCGACGATCTCACAGGTCAGTGAGTACTGATAACATTTGTCACATCTAAAGTTAGCGCATAAAAACCCAAACAGTAGTTTTACATCCATAAGGATAAACCCATTTCCTCTGTTGTCATTTTTAGCTTGTCCTTCACTTTCTTGGACCTTTATTTTTTTTGCTGAGGAGCACAGAGGCTTTATAGCGTCACTATCGACAATAGGTGTCTCATTTTCAGGCAACGGTTTGTTGGTGTACACGCCTCCCAGTCTTTGTCTTATTTCCCATTGTGAACAAAAGAAGCTCTGCTAACTACTATTATACAGAATCAGTATAAAACTAGCAATAAATAGAGTTGATGTTGGTGAAAATGCACAATGCATGTAACAAATGTTGAAATTTACGATCAAAGCTTTCTAGACACACACTTTTGAAAAATTCATAAGAAATCATTGAGGGATTCACCGTGGACAAATTATAAATATCTTTTTCCTGTTGCCTCAGTATAATTATAATTTCGCAGTTTTACAATTACGCACCTTCATGTTGGGTCATTATTCACATGGTAACCAACTATAAACATTGGTTGCTATGCAAATCACTCAAGGGGGTGTGTGTAGAAAAACACTGATTCCTATCAAACCAGAGTATCTCTAAGCTTCTATGAATTATTTTTAGTTCAAGAACATGTTGACGATGATTTAAAGCATGAAAATGAAAATTATTGGATTTTTATTTTCTTTAACATTTTTGGGTATCCTTCTACCTTAAGTTCAACACCCAGACAATCCCAAGAAGCAGTAAATAATTTGTGTCATCTTTCGGTTAAAATAAGTCTCCAAATAAATGCCTCTAAAACTAAAGTTATGAACTTTTCTAACGAGACCTTTAATATCATCCTGAACGGGGAAAAACTACAGAAAGTTGAAAGTTTCAATTATTTAGGCAGTAAAATGACGCAGGATGGTGACACAACAAGAGAAATTCATACTAGAATTGCTTTGGCAGCAAGCGCCTTCAATAGATTATCTAACATTTGGAAATTACGATCATTGAATATACATACCAAGCTTCGTCTGTTTAATTCAAATGTTATCTCAGTGTTAACATACGGCTGTGAGAATTGGAAAATAACAAAATCATTGGAGAACAAGCTGAATACATTCGAGAACAAATGTCTTAGAAAACTCATGAACATCAGTTGGAAAGAATTCAAGACTAATCGACAAATAAGAGAAGACTCTAGGCAGAAATATGTCTCCAACTATATAAGGAAAAGACGATGATCATATATCGGTCATGTCCTACGAATGCAAAACAACAGAATACCATTGCAGGCACTCACTTGGGTTCCTGAGGGTAAGAGGAAAAAAGGAAGACCAAAAGAAAAACTCAGAAGAACAATAATAAGAGAAGGAAGAACGTTGGGCCTAAATAATGTGCAAGAGCTAAGAGGAGTGGCGTCACAACGAACAACCTGGAGAGCACTGGTTTCTGCCTTATGCGCCGTGTTCGGCGCTTAAAGAATTTATTATTATTATTATTATACAGGAAGCCAAGACGCTAACTAGGGATAACCTCCACCGGCTTTGTCAGGAAGAATAACAATTAATTGATTAGCCAAATATATCATGGCTAATTCTTGCCTGGAAGCTTACGACATACCAGCAAGTACAGACGTGACTTGGCATCCATAAGTGGAAGGCAAAGGTTATATCTTACCCATGTATCATAAAATGTGATTTATTCATGTATTTTGTTATCTTCTGCACAGTAGACATTATCTTATCATGCTCTTTGTAACATACTACCATGAATCATTCAGTTATATACAAACACTGAAGATATGGTCGCCTCATGAACATCAGTGGTGTGTGAGCGTGTTGGAACACCATGGCCACCTATTACCTTTTGTTCCAGGCTTTATGATCGTTCCTGATCGAGCTCATGATCGAGTTCGTGATCAAGTATAAACTAAAGACTTGAGGACCTTTGATCCTTGTTGCTGTCTATTTAGCATATATATATTAAAGACATCAACCTGTTTAATTATTTTGATAGTCTAAGAAAGGGAACTGGTGATTTACGTTAATGACAGGATTGATTCCTGGTTATCTTCCCCTTGTTTTATGTTGACCTGTGTCTTAAATTGCTGTCATGTCTTAAGTTACTATTCACATGACCATATACAGAGTGGCTTTCCCTCTCGCTTGAGGAAACGCCCTGTCTTGTGTTTAAGTTTCGCTCAGGTCTGTGCTGTTTGTACGTGCGCAGGTTTTTGGCGCAAAGACCGGGACTTCCGTCTTGTACGAGTGTACCCTGGGCGTTGTGATCGGACAGAGGTCCGAAGATTTTCCTTGCCATCTTTTTCGGGGATTTGGAAGTTCATTGTATGACTGAGATGTCATCTTTCCTTCCCCAGTTCATTCTGTATGCCAGGAATGGCAGTGTGGTGTTTAGTGTTTTTCTAGGATTCTGAACAAAGGTAATAAAGTCATTTATGATCTTTCGTATGCCTAGAGTATAGAAATACATTTCGGCGACATGTTGAACAGAGCTCACAGCTGATAAATTATATAGAGCCCCATTGTTGGTGCTTGATACGGGAGCTAAGACCAAGCGTCTTATGAACATTAGAGCCCAGATAAAGTTATCTACTTTAGTAGAGGATTGGCAGGAATATGTACACGAAAAGTTAAAACACCAAGGTTACCTAATATTTGAGGTCCACTACTTGCGGCCTGATGCTGTCGCCATAAAGGTCCGTGGTTACGGCCTTTTGATGGATCTTTTCTTCTGAGTTTCCATAGATGGTTTTCTATCGTGCTGATAATAAAACGCGAATCCACACAACTGTCAAATAAGTTCAACACACAACGATGTAAACTTCAGGCATGTTAATCAAAGCCTGCCGTGAAGTGAAGTAAACTGTGAAGGCTGGTAGAACAGTTAACATTGTTTATTGACGACATAAGTTCAACGCTACGATACACTGTTCTTGACTAGGACAATCACATAAATGCATGACAAGAATACTCTGGTGAATGATGATGGTCGGGTACTGTGGTGGGATCCTTTCAACCATGTTCCTTACATTCAATTAATACGAATCCAGTAATGTTCAAACTAGATAAAATGTCCGTTGACCTTGCTTGAGGTCATCCAACTAAGCATGTACTCCCATACCACGAACTCCCGCATTCGTCCAATAAGAGACTGTTTCTATCCAAGACATAGTTCCATATAACGTATACTCAATATATATTCACTGGTACATATATGAAGAGGTATCTGAGTTAGTATCTTTAGGTTTTAACTAACCTCTCAAAAATCATGCCACGACTTTGGCATTACAATAAAGACGTTTACACATATGAATACTGCAATCAAATTAACTTCTTTCCGCTCGTAGGAATCCTTCTTCTACGATACGAATCCTAAAGGCTAACGACTCTGTAGGTCCATTCTAGGAATAACATATTCCCGCTAGACTAGTATAAGAGCGGCCTTACAATACAGCATACAATAAGAAGTGGGGCGATAACTTACGTGGCATTGCTGCTATTGGTTTCGACCTGAAGACCAATACAGATCACTAGAATAAATGGCTTCCATAAACGTGCCATGAATACAATAATAATATATATCAATCACGGACATAAACAAGGTCCATGTTGCCCCTACAAAAAATGACGTCAGAAACTCCCCAACTAGGTTACCCGTGCGTCCCAAAGCAACTCACACTGCATTGTGCACGTCAGTGCGTGAATCAATCGAACGCACAAATATATAACTATATTAAGACTGGTGCGTACATTTGGCAGGACCGAAGACTACCCCCTTAGGTAATAAATGTACGTAACACCTTTATTCTTCATGAGAAGAAGTGCCTGGCATGTGATGCCAGAAAAAGTCATAGCCTTTTGTTAGGCCATTGAAACCGCCCTTCCCGTGCGGTATATTTGCAGAGGGGTACCTAACGGGTTCTGTCAGGGTACCAGAACTTCAGTAGATGAAAGCAGAAAGTAGATTGACAATTCATTATTGTTGGCACCATGTATCTGAGCTGATGCAGAGGGTTAACTACAATTACCATCATATAATGTCCATGATTATTATGCCATTGACTGTGTCGTCCATACTATGAAACGTCGTATAATAAATATTGTGAAACGTCAGCAGCATTACCTACCTTCACTGACTTCTGCATGTGGGTGAGTGGGTTCAGTGTGCAGCTGTCCAAGAGCCTAGACGCATTCGCCTACACCCACACTTACCACACCATCCCACATGATATTACAAGTACTACACGCCTGAATACATGTATGCTGTTTGTGTGTGAGTGTCTTCATTACACCCTGACAGCGCCTCATGCTGGTGACCCAGATATTCACCGCAACATTGAACTGTCCAGGTGGCAAAACGACACGCCCACTCTACGACACTTTAACACGAACAAACAGACTTTTACAATCCTGCTAACTGGAGCCTAATGGTCAAACCATCTTCAACACCTTAGTCCCCCGTTGTTATAGGGCGGGCTGAAGGAAAGTCTTCCTGATTACTAGTGTGTCTCAGGAACCTCGAACATACGTGGCGAAATGCAAGATGAGTTTATATGTATCCAATCCTACAAACACTGTGAGCGGTTTCAATAGCGACTATCAATGATGATAAAAGCTAGAGATTAGATAGCAAGCGATACCAAAACTACTGTGACAGACTTTATAATTTCATTGGAAGATACATCCAAGATTTTTTACTATTATTTTTTTAAATTTGTAAATATAAATAATCATACATTTTATCATCTTCCAACACCCATTTCTCATTACAAGGCTAGTTAGATGTACATAATAAATTATGAAATTGTACTCATTTGACTTGGTAAATTTTTAACTGTTAAATTTTGAGTTATTTTTTCTAATTTAATTATACAGTAGAACTCCATTTATCCGAACCCCATGGGACCGAGCATCGTTCGGATAATCAAATGTTCGGATAATTGGATTACATAATGTATCGAGTACATGTACACATATTTCTAAAAAATAATTAACCATCACAAGGAAAATACACTATAAAACATATTTACTTGTACTGTAATAATAATACCCACACTGTATTAGATCACTGTATCACCAAAATCTTTTATTACACTGCAGTGCATGTACTACTTGTATTAATTATTTTTGTTAAGAAAGAGAAATGTTTTCAAAATAACATTACAAACGATTCAAAACCAGGCGCAACTTACGTATATATGTACTTGCACAGATGTAGCCCACTATTTAAAATAATGAGGAATCCTCTTTTGCACCAAACTGGATAGTCTCCTTTTGGCTGCTAAGTCCCGCATTCTCTTCAACAGCAGAAGCTGTGTAGGACAGCTGTCATCTTCTTGCTCGTACCAAGCCATCGCTGTTTCTAGTGCTATAAAAGCCTCTTCAGGACTTGGTCGACGTTTTGGTTTTTCTTCATAATCTACAAGTACATCATGTACTTCTGAGGAGTCTTCATCATCGGTCACTACATGTATTTGGTTTTCTTCTTGCGCAAAAGACAAAATTTCTTCGTCATTCAAAAACTGAAAACCAGAATCATTATCATCTTCTAGCCACATGTGTGCATCATCTTTGTCACAGTCCGAAAATCCGGGCATTGCTTGAAACAGTTCCACAACTTCATTTATACAATCATCATTTGTGTCCACTGCAGTAGTTTCATTTCCTCCTTTTTTCCCACGCAATCTATTCCAAGCCTTGTTGAGATTATCTTGTGACAGTGTGGTCCAAGCATCAGCTAACATATATCAGCAGTCTTTGAGATTAAGCTTTTTGGAAAACGCCACCACACTTTCTTCATCTTCAGCCAACAATAAACGACGCAGGACTTCCTTCTTGTACATCTCTTTAAGCTTTGCTATAACACCCTGATCCATTGGTTGAATCAGTGCTGTTACATTGGGAGGCAGAAAAATTACTTTAAAATTTGCATCAACTGCATTCAATGTATCCGTCTCTGGATGAGATGGTGCATTGTCCAGTAGAAGAATTACTTTTCCAGTTTTCTTTTCTTGTTCTCTCAGCCTCTTCACATTTGGGATGAACTGATTTGTATACCAATCAAGAAATATTTCACTATTCATCCAAGCACTCTTCTGTGCTTTGTAACACAATGGGAGACATGTCACATTCTTTATACAACGTGGTTTTTTGGCTTTGCCGATCATTAGCACCGGTAAACGATGACTTCCACTGGCATTCGCGGCTACCAAAATTGTTACTCTCTCTTTGCACTTTTTAAACCCAGGGGCAGCTGCTTCGCGCTGAGATGCAAGTGATTTTTGAGGCAAAGATTTCCAGTATAAGCCAGTCTCATAGGCATTATACACATCATCGAGTGAATAACCTTCTTCTTCCAAAAAAGCCAAGAATGTTTCTTTAAAATTTTTAGCGGCAGTTCCATCGCTAGATAAAGATTCCCCTTGAATCTCCAATTCTCGTATGCCATGACGAGATTTAAAGTTTCTTAACCATCCCTGGCTAGCCTTAAAGTCAGGAGGACCGTCAAGTTGATTGTTGAACGGAAGTGCCTTTTCACACAACAGAGAACCAGAGATAGGTTCCCCTTTGCTTCTTCTTTGCACAAACCATATATACAAAGCCTCTTCCAATTTCACATCTTTCGCATTTCTCATGGTTTTACGTTTCTTCGACCCATTTTCACTATCAAATTTCGATGCAAAACTCATAATTTTATCCTTGTTACTTTTGATGTCAGAGACGGTAGCTTTCCCAACATTGAAAATCCTCGCAAGTGAAGACACAGTTTCACCTTGTCCTAGTCTCTTGATAATTTCTGTTTTCGTTTCAATTGACAAAACATTGCGGTTCCTTTTATATGCTTTAGGCCTACTGGAAGATGCCATATCGCACAGAGAAATACTTGTACACCAAAAATTATTCTGCTGTAGTAGCAGACACAATTATTTTAAGTTGAACTGTCTATTTAGCCAGTGTTCTACCTAGAATGCACACGTACACTGAATTGGTAAACCAGATATTAACTGACTTTATGATCTAACTGACTTCCTGTACGTAAGCGACCGACCATTAGCCATCCCATTCTCTACAAATTGTTCGCACACATTTGAAGTTTGCCGCATCAAAAGATTCAGAATTTTAGTCTAACGTGACTGTGGCATCTGATTTTTTTTTTTTCTGGAAAAAGTGTTCGGATAATTGGATGTTCGGATAATTGGGGTTCGGATAAATGGAGTTCTACTGTATTATCACATAGGGTTACTAAAGCGAAAGTGGCGCAGTATACTTCTGAAGCCTAAATCTATTGTCCAGCTCAGAGTATTCACAGCCGTAACTCAATTGTGATACCAGTGTACTTCTCTGGCACTGGGACTTCATACTTTCTGGAAAAAAAATTCTACTTCTTCTCTACCACTATCATCACACTAGAAAAACCGTTTGCTACACCAGTCATGTATAATTATCCTGGATATAGTTATCGATATTGGTAATGTCAGGTTTCAGTGGCAAACTTGGCCCCAGTCCAGCCTTAACAGTAACTTTATAAAGGTGGACGCCAAGTTTGGTGAGGTTATCCTGGATCGATATTGTCACCTTGACAGTTAATGCTAGAAGAATCGAGATATAGTGTTCACCGCAAGGAATGGAAAACGAATACTTCTGGTATTTGGACACAGCTAGTTGCTACAAATTGTTACTGATGTTGGTATGCGATTGATTAGATAGATCCTACCGGCTAACTCTGGTGGGTGCCGATTCTGAAATAGCGTGACTCGTCTGGATAAATATCCTCTTGGAAAAACGACTATCCGAAGTCGGGAGAAGAGTTATTGTTATTTCACCACAATGGGCTGATAAAAATGCAAGAAAATATATCTGGGTATTTGGTAAGTCCCGTTAAAATTACACTTATTAAAACGTTCGTTCGTCTCTGTGGCCCGTCCTGTTCACAACTGAAACTTGAAGACGCGTCAGCCAACAGAAGACAACTTTACTTCCACTCAGTAAAAAAAAATCGAGATACGGCCCAAGATATGGCCACGTAAAAACGCTGGTTGCCGTTGAACAAGTTGCCTAAAGGATATAGGAACATTATGAAACACTTACTGCTAATAATATCTACATATATATATATATATATATATATATATATATATATATATATATAAATATATATATATATATATATATATATATATATATATATATATATATATATACACGGAAGGCTACGAGACATCTCTCATCCTCTCCGTCATCCCTGATTAAGTTAAAAGGCGCACGTTATGTCTTGCCTATCCTGTCTGGTCAGTTATTATTTAATCTTTAACCAATATCGAACTTATACAAATATCGCTTGTCATTACTAGCTATTTGTTTCGCCACATGATATTACACTAGTCCCTTATATAATTACACTTAATTGAATAGAAGTGAATTGTATTCCGTCAATTATCAGTCGCCTAGTGTATTTATTAGTCAACTAAACCATCTCTTTCTGGGTGATAGTGGGTGTCGTGTGGTGAGTACTGGGGCAACTACAACAGTAGTTTTTGCCAGGAATAGTCTATGAGATATTAGATATAAGGTCTCTAGAAATTGGCTCGTTAAGAAAGAATAAAGACCTATTCGAGATAGGGACAAGAAGACAGGAATGCGAATGCTTTCCACTAGACAGTGTTTTCTAATTATGGAAAGAGTTCTGTTTCCCCACGACCTTAGCTTCTGCCCTTAGATCCCGTAAAGAAAAAGCCCCCAACCTCATCTGAGTAGAGAAAGGTTCCTATAGGTGAATATGTAACACCGACAGCACGAGTGATACACTAACAAACTCTTGATAATGATCAACCGATCGTTGGGTTTATTAATGAAATATCCACACATATAGGGTTAGTAATGGTTAGAACGTGATGATGGTGAAAGACGATTCACACAAAACACACAGATGAGATAATAAAATTACAGTTAATTAAGTAATAGTTAATTAAGAATGAACTGGTGTAAAGTGAAATGATGATGTGATATGATACGTGTTACCAAAATGGTGAGTACTCTACACAGTCCATGTGTCTCTAAATGCTTCTCCTAGATATGAGGATTCACATGTATGCATAAAATGTCCCAAGTTGTTATACGTTATGTCGAGTGGGGTATCTCTAAGCTGAGGACGTTCTGATGAATACTGTTGTCGTACGGAGAACGCTGACGAGATATCTATGTATATTCCTTCACTGTTTGAGTATATCTCTGTAGTGTTGATCAACAGTTAATAGCTGTCATATGAACAAAAGGTCTGTTGTCTAATCTCCCGACGGTACTGGTCAGACTGGATATCTTCCCGAAATGTTAGTGATATGTCGACTCATAATCTTGCGTATGTAGTCGTGATTCATATACTTTCGAGTCTGCTTCATAAAATGCGCTTAAGAGTGTGTTGCACGTGGTATAAATCTGCGATTCCTCTTTTGAGCTCTTTTGCTTGACTTCAGATAATAATGATCTTTCGAGTGATTTGAATTTATGATGACTCTGTATTGAACTTGTGAGCAAGCAGTATATGGTGACGAAAAATGCTGCGTCCACCTTCTGACTTGTGGGTGAGACAATATTCCTTTTAATTGAGGAATGAAAGATGTCCTATGGCGAATTCTGCTAGCCAAATGTCCGTTTTTAATAACTTATTTCTGGTTAGACGTCAGACACGTTGCGTGTAGACTCAGACTTCTGATGAACTGAAGACACACAAAAGTCTTCGTAAGTTTTCACATTTAACATCACTGGTTGACTTGCATTTAAACTACTGCTCATTATTCATCTCTCTCTCTCTGAGTTCAATTCTAATGATGTTAAATATCTTGTGCATGAGAGTGTGTGCGCATGGGAGACTGTGATGATGATAAAGGTGAAATATGAACTATTAATTACCTCCTATCATCTTCTAGGAAAATCTTCTGATTTTATTAATCAGTTATGCCAAGAATTATTTGAAACTTTATCTTTCGCACATTTTAGCTGTGAGGTTAAAATAAACAAAAATAAGAAAATGTATTAATAAGTATTTTTTTTTTTTTTTCCTTAACCAGCAGCACTTCTTTCAGCCTTCGGCCCAATGAACATGTCATTTGGGGAACCTGAGGACTTTCCTTCCAACCCGGTCAGGAGCTTCGCTCCTTCCCATCCACAGAGGGTTTATCACAGGAGCCGTTCAGGCTATTCAGTCAAATTTCCGGCCGTAAACATTTCTTCAAACGCCGACGCCCGGGTTTGAACCATGAACATATAATAATAATAAGCATAAGATCTACTAACCTTCTCTTCCCTTCGCAAAATCTTTTAAGAACACAATTAATCACAGAACTGAATTATCATCCACTCTGAATAAACACGTGTATTAGGCTATGCGTTTTTGGGTTTAATCTCTTCCTCACAAGGTAAAAAAACTGGACTGCCTCACTCTAGTAGTTTATGCGGTATTATATATTTCTGGAAGTCACCTGGCCAAGCTGGGCGTCCAATGTGGTAAACCAACGTTTGTCTGAACCGCGGCCGACCCAAGATAATACCATTACAGCATGAGACGTTTTCCCCTGGCCAATCTGGGCGTCCAATGTGGTGTCACAGAAATTACAGCGTGCCCAGATGTGTTTCGGATGACCATATGTGTTTTTACCAGATTTATCACGATGCAATGTGGGCTTCAAACGATAATGTCAGGCATGTGGACTCAATATGAAAGAACAAATGTGGTTCTCTAGATACCGGTCGCGAGTAATCACAACAATGAAATAGCAAATGTGGATCACAAATATGAGATGAAAGAGCAAATGTCGGAGAAAATACAATACGAAAGATGTAGGAAAAGATAGAGCAATAAGGCCTTTGCGCTCGTTTATCACAATAGCCCCTCCTCAAGTGTGATGTCAATCGTACTCAGGAGAGCTTAGCCTTCTTGCTCGGGATTCCTTAATCCTTTTCCTCATCTTCGTTTTTTCTCTCCGGTTTCCACCCTTTCCTCTACTTGTCTGTGCTCTCCGTCCTGCCTCATAGGATGACGGCTTAAAAAATCTGCTCCTACGTTATGTTTTCCTTGGATATAGTCCACTTGGAACGTGTAAGGTTGTAAAACAAGCGACCACCTCATCAGTCTAGCATTCAAATTCTTTGAATTGGCGAGGAAGGTCAGAGGTTGGTGATCACTCTGGATTGTAAATTTCCTTCCGTACAGGTATGCTTGAAATTTTTGTATTCCCCAGACGAGGGACAAACATTCCTTTTCGATTGTGGAATAGTTTTGTTCTGCTCGGTGTAACTTCCGACTCGCATATGCGACCGGAAATAGATTTGGTGGGCTTCTGTCATCTGGCTGTAGTAATGTAGCCCCGATTCCAATGTTACTGGCATCTGTGCGCAAGATGAATTTTCTAGTTAAATCCGGAAGCCGTAAAATAGGTTTTGTGGTGAGTTTCTCTTTTAAGAGTGCATATGCATGTTCACATTCTGCTGACCATGTCACTTTATCTGGGTTTCCTTTCTTGGTTAGCGATGTAAGCGGCGCACAGAGGCTATTAAAATCCTTTATATATCTCTGGTAGAATCCACAGAGAGATACAAATGACCGGACATCCCTTTTTGTGGACGGTCTCGGTGCATTTCTCAGCTTCTCAACGTTTTGAGTCTCGGGGAACATGGTCCCATGGGATATAGTATGTCCTAGGAACTCTAGCTGTTCACACCCAATTTGACATTTGGTTGGGCGGGCGGTTAGTCCCGCTTCTCTGAGTCTGTTAAACAGCAAGGATAGCACTGATATATGTTCTTCAAACGATTCAGTAGCTACTAGGATATCATCCATAAAATTGCTGATGGCGGGATGATTCAAAGGATCCAATAACTTTCGCATCATCCTTGTGAAGACACTAGGAGCATTGTTCAGTCCAAATGGCATCACATTAAACTCGAAGTGTCCATCTGGAGTACTGAAGGCTAACAGGTTCCTCACCTCAGCTTTTACCGGTATTTGATAGTACCCTTTACTGAGGTCGATCTTTGAAAAATAGCGAGCCCTGCTCAGCTTAGTAAATAGCTGGTTCTGGTCCGGTAACGGTTCTGGCTGGAACTGTGTTAACGCATTCAGCTGTCGGTAGTCGATGCACAGGCGGTGTTCTCCACTGGGTTTGCGTAACAGCACCACTCCCGCACTGTAAGGGGACTCCGACTTCGAAATTATGCCTTCCTTAAGTAAGTAATCAATTTCTTGCTTTAATGCCGTCGCCTTGGCATACGGAATCGGATAGGTTCTCATTCGGACGGGCATAGGATCCGTGACTTCCATGTCAAACTCCATCAGGTTTGTCCGGCCCGGTTTGTCCGTCAGAGAGTCGGCGTGGTTTTCCATCAATCTCCTTACTTTTTCTTGCTGGGCTTCCGTTAAGGTGGAGCTTATTTTCACATCTAAATGTGATTCCTCCTGTATCACCGGGTACTCTACGGATGATAATGGCTCTTCTTCCATTTGCATAGCAATGGCCATAGTCATGAGGTGCGCTGGTTCGGCAGGGGCTCGCTCGTAAAACTTCTTAAGCAGATTTAAGTGATAAATTTTCTGCTTTCCGTTCACGGCGATTTTATAGTTG
Organism: Oreohelix idahoensis; assembly: GCA_024509875.1. Lineage (NCBI taxonomy): Eukaryota > Metazoa > Mollusca > Gastropoda > Stylommatophora > Oreohelicidae > Oreohelix > Oreohelix idahoensis. The sequence continues at coordinate 31,784 of JAMPIV010006328.1, forward strand.
GTGCGAGAAATCTTTTCCACCACTTTGTAGGGTCCCCTCCAGCAAATCTGCAATTTATTACTGCTACTTGGCAGAAGAAGTAGCACCTTCTCTCCTACTGCTAGTTCTCGGTCCTTCGCATTGCGATTGTAATATTTGGCATGTTTCCGCCTAGCCTCCCGTACTTTCGCTGTGGCTAATTCCCAGCCAGTCTTCAGGCGTTGTTTCAAGTCTGTGACGTACTGGAAGGCTGATGTGACAGTGTCGTCTGCCTTGGCATCTGTCCATGTTCTTAGTAATGCTTCTAATGGACCTTTAATAGGTCTTCCGAAGAGTAATGTGGCCGGAGGAACTCCAGTTGACGCATGCGGTACTTCCCTATAAGCAAATAATGCGGCAGGAAGATAATGATCCCAAGTTTCTGGCTTCTCCTGTGCCAACTTCCGAAGAATAGAGGTGAGCGTCCCGTTAAACCGCTCTACTTGCCCGTTACTTTGGGGGTGATAGGGCGAAGTATGGATATGCCTAGTCTTGAATATTCTAAGCACCTCCTCTGTCAACTTGCCTCTAAATTGTGACCCGTTGTCTGTGAGAATTTCATGCGGGAAGCCCAACCTAGTAAAGATATTCAGTAAAGCGTCAGCTACATGCACTGAGTCGCATGCTGGCATGGCTATGGCTTCGCCCCACATGGAACAGGTGTCCACTAAGGTAAGGATATGGGAGTTCCTCTTCTTAGTTCTCAGCAGAGGTCCAATTATATCCACGGCCACTCTTTCAAATGGGGTGCCCAAGATTGGCATCTCCCCAAGGGTCGCGGGTGCCGTCCAGTGTTTTGGTGCAACTTTCTGGCACTGAGGACAAGACTTGACGAAACGTTCAATGTCGCCGGTGATCCCTGGCCAATAATAATTGCAGGCGATCGTTTGAGTCGTGGCGCTCATTCCCATGTGTCCACTAAATGGGATAGAGTGGCCCATCTCAAGCACCTGGTTCCTATAGGTTGCAGGAACTACTAATTGGTTGTGTTCCTGTCCTTCATTTCCAGCTCGGCGATACATCAATCCATTTTTCATAAAGAAGTCTCCCTTGGTAGGTGGGTTGTGTGTCCTAGGTAATTTTTTAAAACAGGGCGCCAGTGTGGAATCTTCCATTTGGGCCCTCTTCAATTTCTCGGGGAGGATATTGGTAGGAGGTTCTTGCTCTGCGTCTTTTTTTGACTGTCCTCTAGTCTGTACGGCCGCCATGACTAGTGGTTGAGTAGGTTCTCCAAGGAACACATATCTACATCCCAAGATTAAAGAGTAGATTGGTTCTTCCATTATAGCTGCACGAATCTCTCCTGTCACATAACGAGATTCCACTCTGATAAGTGCAATTGGCAGTGTCATGGGTGCAACATCCTTCGTCGGACCTTGGATGTCGACACTCTCTTCTGTTATCTGGTCAGGGGTGACAAGAGATGCCCTGACCACCGCATCGAAAGCAAGTCCTGTGTCATAAAGGCACTCCACAGATTGTCCGTTTACGAGGACTGATTCGATGACAGGAGGATGAGAAACGTTTCCGGTCCTCTGCTCCTTCCGGGGTGACGATTTTGTCTGCAGACAGGCAGCATGTTGGGGAGGAGGTCTGCGCTTGCACTCATTAGTGTTGTGATTGTTCAAGCGACAGTACTTGCACCATTTATCTCCCTGTCTCTGGTGTGGCGCAGCATTTTTCTTGTTTTGCTCTTTGTAGTTATCTTGTTTTGCGTGCTGTTTATGCGAGATGTGTGGTCCTTTGCTTTGTTGGTCTGGTTGGGAGCGAGCAGGTTGCTTTGGCGCCTGATCCGAAAACTTCTTTCTGGCTCCTTGAGACTCCATGAGAGCATTTTGGAATCGCTCTGCCAGTGTAAGAATATTTTCTAACCGGTCAGCGCCGTTTTCAGTGAGAAATCTACGCATTTCCACCGACATAGATTCTTTTAGTTGCTCTATCACAATCAGCTCTTTCAACCCGTCATAGTTCTCGGTAAAGTTTCCCAGAGTACACCACTTCACTAGGTATTCTTCAATACGGGCTGCGAACTGTGAGAAAGTCTCTCCGGCTTCCTTCCTAGAACCTCGAAATTTTTTCCGGTAAGCCTCTGAATGAAGCTCGTACCTCACCAAGAGAGCTTTTTTCAATGCCTGATAGTCATCTTGCTCTCCGGCCGGAAGTTTATTAAAAACTTCGTAGGCGGCTCCTCTTAGGCCCTGAGAAAGTTTCAAGTTCCACTTCCGTTCTTCAAGTCCAAACCCTGTTGCAAAGCGTTCGAAGCGGTCTAAAAAGGCGTCCATGGTATCGTTCCTTTCTGAAAAAGGTTCCAGCGGAAAGTTCATGGCATTGGGTGGTGCAGGTTGCGAAGTAGGCACACCATCTGAGCGGGGTGAGTGCCCTCCATCAAAGTTGGAAGCCGCTGCACTTTTTGCCAGCTCTATCTGATTGGTCTGTCCCTGGATTTCCAGTTGCTTCATGTTAAGTGCATGCTCTGCTGCGGCTTTCTCTTTACGCTCCGCTGCTTCTTTCCGCTCCGCTGCTTCTGCTGCGGCTTTCCGCTCCGCTGCTTCTGCTTCGGCTTTCTCCTTCTCCATTGCAAGTTTCTGCACTTCCATCTCTCTTGCATGGAGTTTATCAGTCTCCTCACTCACAAATTTCATCAGATCTTTTCCACTTAACCCGTATTCACGCCCTGCCTCCATTAAACTAGTTCTAATTTTTGCAGCATCTGCCATGATATGCAGTACGGGTTCGCGAAGGGAAAAAATTGGCAGTGACCTCCAAACAAATTGTTTAGACTCGCACAAGTAATTATCTCTTTAAAACCAGCTAGGTTTAAATTAGTAATCAAGTTCAAATAGTTCTTAAAAATCACTCGCTCAGCGTATTCTGAAAAATTATATAACAGATTATCTCGAAGTTTCTATGAAAAATTTGCTAAATATTTATGATAAAAATTTTCCCAGCAGTTACAGAAAAAGATTTAAAAAATCAGTTCCCTACAGTATCTTCTGTTCTCAAAAAGTGCTTACTCTGTCCGTTTGATACTCAATTTAAAAAGTATCACTCGTGCTTTAGAGATATAAATTATCCCCCCTATGAAATAGACAAATTATAGTAAGAGTCAGTCTAGAAGGTAATCCCTCAAAATGCCAACAAATTTTGCAGTTATCGCAACTGTATAGCAGGGATGAAAATGTGATTTATCACACTTCTAAGTCCGGGTTCACTAATCCCAAGACGAGTCCACAATTGTCGTGTGGTGAGTACTGGGGCAACTACAACAGTAGTTTTTGCCAGGAATAGTCTATGAGATATTAGATATAAGGTCTCTAGAAATTGGCTCGTTAAGAAAGAATAAAGACCTATTCGAGATAGGGACAAGAAGACAGGAATGCGAATGCTTTCCACTAGACAGTGTTTTCTAATTATGGAAAGAGTTCTGTTTCCCCACGACCTTAGCTTCTGCCCTTAGATCCCGTAAAGAAAAAGCCCCCAACCTCATCTGAGTAGAGAAAGGTTCCTATAGGTGAATATGTAACACCGACAGCACGAGTGATACACTAACAAACTCTTGATAATGATCAACCGATCGTTGGGTTTATTAATGAAATATCCACACATATAGGGTTAGTAATGGTTAGAACGTGATGATGGTGAAAGACGATTCACACAAAACACACAGATGAGATAATAAAATTACAGTTAATTAAGTAATAGTTAATTAAGAATGAACTGGTGTAAAGTGAAATGATGATGTGATATGATACGTGTTACCAAAATGGTGAGTACTCTACACAGTCCATGTGTCTCTAAATGCTTCTCCTAGATATGAGGATTCACATGTATGCATAAAATGTCCCAAGTTGTTATACGTTATGTCGAGTGGGGTATCTCTAAGCTGAGGACGTTCTGATGAATACTGTTGTCGTACGGGAGAACGCTGACGAGATATCTATGTATATTCCTTCACTGTTTGAGTATATCTCTGTAGTGTTGATCAACAGTTAATAGCTGTCATATGAACAAAAGGTCTGTTGTCTAATCTCCCGACGGTACTGGTCAGACTGGATATCTTCCCGAAATGTTAGTGATATGTCGACTCATAATCTTGCGTATGTAGTCGTGATTCATATACTTTCGAGTCTGCTTCATAAAATGCGCTTAAGAGTGTGTTGCACGTGGTATAAATCTGCGATTCCTCTTTTGAGCTCTTTTGCTTGACTTCAGATAATAATGATCTTTCGAGTGATTTGAATTTATGATGACTCTGTATTGAACTTGTGAGCAAGCAGTATATGGTGACGAAAAATGCTGCGTCCACCTTCTGACTTGTGGGTGAGACAATATTCCTTTTAATTGAGGAATGAAAGATGTCCTATGGCGAATTCTGCTAGCCAAATGTCCGTTTTTAATAACTTATTTCTGGTTAGACGTCAGACACGTTGCGTGTAGACTCAGACTTCTGATGAACTGAAGACACACAAAAGTCTTCGTAAGTTTTCACATTTAACATCACTGGTTGACTTGCATTTAAACTACTGCTCATTATTCATCTCTCTCTCTCTCTCTGAGTTCAATTCTAATGATGTTAAATATCTTGTGCATGAGAGTGTGTGCGCATGGGAGACTGTGATGATGATAAAGGTGAAATATGAACTATTAATTACCTCCTATCATCTTCTAGGAAAATCTTCTGATTTTATTAATCAGTTATGCCAAGAATTATTTGAAACTTTATCTTTCGCACATTTTAGCTGTGAGGTTAAAATAAACAAAAATAAGAAAATGTATTAATAAGTATTTTTTTTTTTTTCCTTAACCAGCAGCACTTGGGCTTTCAGCCCTTCGGCCCAATGACATGTCATTGCGAGGCTGGGGAACCTGAGGACTTTCCTTCCAACCCGGTCAGGAGCTTCGCTCCTTCCCATCCACAGAGGGTTTATCACAGGAGCCGTTCAGGCTATTCAGTCAAATTTCCGGCCGTAAACATTTCTTCAAACGCCGACGCCCGGGTTTGAACCATGAACATATTAATAATATATTAATAAGTATAAGATCTACTAACCTTCTCTTCCCTTCGCAAAATCCTTTAAGAACACAATTAATCACAGAACTGAATTATCATCCACTCTGAATAAACACGTGTATTAGGCTATGCGTTTTTGGGTTTAATCTCTTCCTCACAAGGTAAAAAAACTGGACTGCCTCACTCTAGTAGTTTATGCGGTATTATATATTTCTGGAAGTCACCTGGCCAAGCTGGGCGTCCAATGTGGTAAACCAACGCTTGTCTGAACCGCGGCCGACCCAAGATAACACCATTACAGCATGAGACGTTTTCCCCTGGCCAATCTGGGCGTCCAATGTGGTGTCACAGAAATTACAGCGTGCCCAGATGTGTTTCGGATGACCATATGTGTTTTTACCAGATTTATCACGATGCAATGTGGGCTTCAAACGATAATGTCAGGCATGTGGACTCAATATGAAAGAACAAATGTGGTTCTCTAGATACCGGTCGCGAGTAATCACAACAATGAAATAGCAAATGTGGATCACAAATATGAGATGAAAGAGCAAATGTCGGAGAAAATACAATACGAAAGATGTAGGAAAAGATAGAGCAATAAGGCCTTTGCGCTCGTTTATCACAGTGGGTGATTAAATCTACATTACAACTGAAACATCTGGAATAAAAATAGCTATGCGTTATTTAATTCGCTAGTCTTAACACCTAGAAAATCCCAGGGAATTATAATGGTAAACTTAACACATCAAATCACGTAAATGCTAATTTTTATTACCACAATCAGAAATGAAACAATCTCCACGAAATGCTAATAACACACTTTCACAATGGCTCTAGAATAACGAGCTAGATTATCCCAAAAAAATCTGAGCGACAACTGATAATGATTAGAGGAAGACCCGGTTTATATAGGATCATCGTATTTTGATCTCAGAAGGCTGTTACTTTTCGCACTTCTCGTGCAAGGCAGAAATTCAGGAAACTAATTCCCTCGATCAAGGGTTCCTCGTTCACTACTATCGGTCGCTGCTAACGACAACAAAGATTAGTCTATGTAGCGGGCTCCGGTCTGCGAATTTTCCAGTATCTCGAGATCAAAGAGATACCTTTCCCTGAATGTATGACCTTCACAGGATTTGCTCCCCTCGTAGAGAAACTTCAAAAGCTGTTGGTGTTTTGCACGTGCTATCTACCAGTTATCATAATATTGACAAATCAGCTCGCGTGAGAAACTGAGGTAAACAAACGTGATTCGCTCGCCTGAATGAATGACAGTTTGCGGAGTTTGCAAACAAACTCGCAAGCTCGTTTGGTATGGTCAAGTAGACAAAAAGAGGCGTGGATTAAAATGTGAGTCAGACAGTCAGAAATTGCGTGGTTTGGCTTTAGCAAATGGTAGGCATTAAATGGGAAAGCAAAGGCTGTCAGACTACTGTATCACAATTTACATTTCCACTTCACAAGGATTACCAATGCAGGTGACCTATCAATATCATCATCATCATGTCATTCTTATTTTCGTTCCTTATGGAGTACGGAGCCACCTTGGCGGCTGGTATCCTTTCAGGAAGCCTGCACCACGCATTTACATGCTCTTGCAGCGGTGGTACGGTAAGGTACACGCCCATTGAGGCATTTTGGGAATATGGTGTTAGGCCTATATTTTCTAGACCATCGGCACACTAGGGGTGATGTGGTTAGCATCACGCCGGCCGCCTTAACCTTCCCAGAGTTGCTCTGGTACCAAATTCATGAGGCTGGGTCGACACTGGAGCCGTTTGCGGTCTAAAAAATCCCATCTCAACTGGGGATCAAACCATGGACCATTACAGCGGTGGTATATGTAGCAATTTGTTTTACCTAGTGTGGTTGCCAGTCTCATGCACAACGTTACCGTAAGGGCCTTCTACGACATGCCTGAGGGAGCAGTAGTCCTATTCTTTCTTTGTCGCATCATAGACCCCCAGGTAACTGCCCGGGGCCTGGGACTTGTGGTGTGCGTTATCACAAGAAGCCGTTACAGTAGACATTAAGGCTGGCTCGAACACACCTTGCGACGGTGTTGTAGCAGAAGGTTTTATTTATCACATGATCAACCAACATTAAATAATGGACCGACTAAACAAGCGCTTTTTAACCAGAGGTGCTTACAGTGCACCCCCTGGGGCTGGGCGACTAGACTTCTAGGGGTGTGAAACATGTCAGATACATAATTTTAATACAGCACACGAATAAGCATAAACATAATATAAAACACAGAACTCAAATATTTTTTTTACAGAATAGAACATTAACAGCGTTAAATACAATACAGAAAACTTAGTCAATGTTTTTTAAATAATTTTTTTATCAAGCATACTCGAAAAGAAGCAACAATAGAAGGCTCTTCAATCGAGCAAAATCATGATTATTATCAAATATAATATGTTAAATTTTCATATTTTCTAACATATATTATACAATTTACAACATATTTAAAATTATTTCTCTATCATTCTTTAGTTATGAATACAGTGTACTTTAATTATCGATCTTCTTCAAAATGTTCAGAAAATTGGTGCGGGTTAATTCAAAAGAATTATTTTCAATATGTCTGCAGTTGTATGAAAAAAAAAAACCGCTGGAAATTACTCATAACAGCATCATAATTCACGTGCCCTTTAACGACCAGTTTTTCATGTTTCCTGACTCACTGCAAGCACTAAATATATGTGATAAGGTGGGCGAGAGATGATGATGATGTTGCGATTTGTGATCACTTTCTTGCACACTCGCACCGACCCGAACAACAATAAAACTCTTGATTCTAAGGCAGGGGCTGTATTAATTCACACAATCCTATCAGTGACAACAAGCACATAAAGCAAACGTTATAAAGTAAACCAAACGAAACAAAACACCCAGCCAGTGCTCAATTGCTAATTTGAAACACAAAGCTCTGACTAGTTTAAATCATAATAAATAATTAACGAGAAACACCGTGCGCTCACCTGCCAAACAGTCTGTTCTTCCACGCTACCTGAAACATCCCACTATTACACACACACATCGACTCTCATACATGTCTCACATAGTGTGATGTTGTGCATGAGGCTGGCAAAGTCACCATGTAACACAGATCGCTACCAAAACCACTACTGCAAGAGCATATGAATGCTTCATGCGGAGGCCAGCCACATTGGTGGCCCCGTGCTCCATAAGTAGCGAGAAGAGAAATATATATCTCCAAGTGAGCCCACGTGCTCTCATAAACCATTCTACACATAACAATAATTAAATAACACTAAAATGAGCATAATACAGTATTAAACGCTATGTACAACGAAAATTCTTCATAACGAAAATAACTACCACCTCGCAATTGATCCATACCAATATACTTTCCTACATTGTGAAGCATGTCGTATGTGACGACTGGCGTACCTAACAACAAGCGTGTCGTATATGACCACTGATAAAACTGGGAACCTCATCATATTAATCGCATCGTTACAGAAACTAACCATTGCCATAGCATATAAATGCTTCGCGCAGGCTTCTGTTGGACCCAGCCGCACTGGTGTCTCCATGCCCCGCAAGGAGCAAACCGAGAAACACTTATGTCTCAAAGTGCCTTACGCACAAAGGAGTAGCATTACGCCCACAAGAAATCTTAATCCCTAAAGCTAGATTCATCTTCTCAAAGGGAACTTTAGCACTACAAAACTGTGTACACAACAGATGTAATTAAACTAATCTCAAAGTAACACCATACAATTATTCGTTAGCTTACTTCGCGTTCCACTATAATAAACTATCGTAGCATGAATGGAGAAAATTATATTAATCTTGTACTTCTAAAATAGCACCTCTTATAATAACCCAATTCTCATCCAACACTAAATAATAAACATGTTTAACCCCCTAAAAATGTACAGTAAAATTATAATCAATCATGTGAAATATACTAACTAAGTTACCTTCGCAGTAAAGAATAAACTAAAATGACAAAGCTAACAAACGTTATAATTGGCCAACTGTGCTCTCAAATAATAAATAGCTTATCATTTGGTGTATAGCACGTGGTAACTAAAAATGTTATTGTCGCTCACATGCGTCATCTTTATGCACATTTAACACGTGGCCCTGGCTGCCATCTTGGCACTAGCAAATATTATCTAAATTTCAGTCCCTAATATCATCTCTGTCCAGTTCCATGTATGAAATAGGTTCCTACTATATTTGCCTTTCTGCCCGGGCCATGGATGGAATAGGTTCCTACTTTATCCTTACAGCCGCAATCTGGACTTAACACTAGTAAAATCTATCCACACATTATTCTCACTAATCTATCATTTCAAAACTAAATTATAATGTCCTAAAAGAAATCTCCTTAGGAAACACAGATATCTATTTTCTCAAACATAAGAACAGACTCACGCTGAATATAATTCTAAAGCTTCAAGGAAATAATGGTAATTTCACTAGAAAATAATCTAATCTACCTTAAAAATCAAACGGGTTCTCATACCCTGTGCAAACTTCTGCTTACTCTGTGTGTCTCACATCTTGCCTATACTGCGAATCTCACCAAACTGACCGCTTCTCCTACGTCAGACTTTTCATACGCCAGCGAGGAGGGCTCGCGCAGTCACGTGGGCTGGGGCTTTATTGTGGCCCTCGCGCAGTTACGTGGGCTGGCGTACTCGTTGGAGCGCGCACATCGAAAATATATGGGCGTTAAACACATAAATATGACATGAACTTGGGGAGGGGGGGGCCTCTGGGATTTTTTTATGGCCCCATCACATATATAATTGATTGATGGTGTTCTTTTAATTTTCTGCACATGCACACACACACACATGCCTACTTTTATGCATTGTATCTCATTTATGGCATATTTTGCGAGCTAACAGTTGGAGGGGTACAAGGCTTCTTAAGATGTTGTAAAGGGGTGCGAGGCTTCTTAAGATATTATAAGGGGTGTTGGGCTCTAAAAGGTTAAGAATCACTGGACTAAACAGAAAAACTGAATGGAAAGGCTCAAGATGTTCGTTTAACTCTTTAGGGCCCAGCTTTCCATATCTGACCCATTATATACAACCGTATGACAATGTATCTTAAAACAAATATTAATGCCGATTGGGTATTGTTTGGGCCATTTCACTAGCAGATGAACAACTTTCAAGATTATAAAATAGGTTACTTTCTGAAATAATCATTGTCTTAAAATAATTTAAAATTCAATTTTTAGTCGTAAAAGTTATTGGGCCTTAAAGGGTCACTCTGCAGGACTACGGGCACTGATTCGGAACCAGCAATCTATATCTCCCACAACGGCTAAAAGTGTATTCTTGTGCATGTAAGAAAGAAGTAAACAAGTAACCAACGGGTTTACATGATCGCTGTTTGTAACTGTTTTTAAACATCATAAGTAGGGTTTAGGTAGAGGCCTCATCTCGCATCCTCGGTAAGTCGGTATCAAATAGCCAGTTTTAATAACAAAAATATACCTATAGAATAGAACAAGACAATAATCAGCACAGGTAAAGATTAAAGACACAAAGTGTAATGGATACGACAAACTATAAAGAAACAACCAACCAATATGATCAGACAGAGGTTTGACTGGAACGCACAAGGGAAAAGAAGAGAGGCGAGGACAAGCACAACGTTGTTAAGAGCGATGGAAAGAGATGTAAAGGTAGTGATCTCCTGGGCAGAGCTGAAGAGAAAACGACCCAGAATAAAAAAAATCGCTGACGAGCAACTCTCTCAGCCATATATTCCTCATGGATCAAACAACAATAACGATACAGAATTGATGCTCTGGGAGAAGTGGGAGACAGAGCGAATGTGAGCTCCGAGTTTTCTCTTGTGGTTGATTCAGATTTACTGAAACATCCATTGTCGCCGCAAGTAATGATACTTCTAGTCCGTAATGTGCTAACTTTTCTCGTCCCTTCAATCACTGTTAAAAGCTAATGCGATGTGTGGGATAGGGTTAATTAATGAGAACTTTGTGTGTCCTGGGTCGGTTTTTTTCCAGATTATCTCTTTTGAACCGTTTCTTCCTGCATTCTGACATCCGATGTCTTCTTTTATAAAAGGTCAAGGTAGTCCCAATGCAGATACAGCCGTAGGGGAGTTAATTGCTCGAGACTTCACCATACCAGGTCCAGCATCGAGAGGTGCGGTGACCAGTTCCCTTCCTCGCTGCCTTTTCCTTTCTTAACTCAAAATCAGGTACCCATTTACAGCTGGGTAGACTGGAGCGTGTCGGTACCGTGATTCGAACCCGGTACCTTTGCCGCGAGAGACCAGCACTCTAACGGACGACCCAGCGGTGGTGTCTGTAGCAATTTGTTTTACATGGTGTTGTTGCCTGTCTCACGTGTAACGTTATATTGGTGGCCTTTGTGATAAAATTAACCGTGATACAACGTTAAAATATCTCCAAAGATAAAATGTAGGGATAAAAATAATGCGTAAGCTACTAGAAGACATGATCGCCCATGCCGCGGGTCACCACCCGCCATGGAAACTAACTTGCTAGACGTGAAGGCAAAACGTTTACCCTTGGGACGGGATGAGAACGGAGATCAAAAAGAAAATATGACTGAACACGTGCTTGAAACTAGCAAGACTAAAAAGACGCAATTGGTGGGGAAAGGAAAAAAATTCACGTCCCCAAGTTGACACAAGGTAAAGAAATTGACAAAAGGGGCCTTAGCTATTATACGCAACAGTCATTTCTTGGACGCTTTTGCGATACTTAGTCCTTTATTTGAATTCAGCGGCAAACGCATTACAGAAGATGCTCGAACATATTTCAAAAAAAAAAAAAAAACAACTAACCTTGAAAAGTAACTTTTTCTTAATAATAATGTTAGGAATATAAAACCTAGCTGGCCGGATGGCCCATCTTGAGCAGAGAAATAATATGCTTTCATTTATACAGACGGATAGATAATAATGAAGATATTGACAAAAGACTGTGTTGTTCATATCAGCGAGCGACTGCATTGAAACAAAAAAATGTCACTAATTTTCAAAAAATTGCGGCCTTGAGACTCAAGTGCTAAAATCTAGATGAATGAAAGAGAAGGGGGAATTAGTGGAAAGCTGTGGCTAAAAATAACTCTAGAGGCAGATTCATGTAGGAAATGCATGTATAAACAAGTGTGTTTTGTAAAAAACGCAAGTAGAGACAGACGGACCAACAGACAATAATACATACTTGACTGAGGTATGACTGAATTGACTTTTGGTAGGAGGTTTGAAATTTGAAAAGGAAAAAAGGCGGTGATTGGCCACAGATAAACATATTATCGGCGCTCAGGCTCGCAATTTTGCCATTGATCATAAGTTGTCCAGTAGTAGACACAGTAATTCTTCAGTGGTGTGATTCCCAGAAGCTAATTGCAATATTTAGAGGGACGCCATACTAGAGCCAGCAGCTCAGCTGAGTTTTGCTAGCATATAACTGTGTTCTCTATTCATAATTCTGAACTGTGAGTTTTTTATTTGGCACCAAAGTGGTGTCAAATGCTATGTTGAAAAATACAAGTGTGGACCCGTGCAGTCTAAAATTTTGGCAGAGCAGCCTATATTGCCCCCAAGCACGGAGAGGTGGGGCCACCAGATTCTAGCACCAGAACTACTCAGTCAAAGATACGTGAGCGTCTGGCCTGCTGGACATTCACCAACTTATTTAATAACTAACACCCAATTATATTCCCATCAACTAGAACATACCATGTTGGGAAATAAACTTGTATTTTTCCCATCAGTAAATGGACAATGTTTGGTAGTCATAGACTGGGAGTGATGAAGCCACCCCAACAGCACATCCATTAATCGTTCTCCCAGATAAATTACAAATATAAACAGTAGTAATATTAACTAGTCTTGTAAAATTCATATGTACACACCTTTCATTTATTATGCCATATATTCATGCATTTCATTCATAATTTCAAAACCTTTCATATGTTCTGACCAAAATAAAACCTTGGTTCAGAATAAATAAACTTAAAGAAAATTTAGTATCAAAATTTTAAACAGCTTGAGTTAGTTCAGTGTGTTATAAATTTTATTAATATTATTAGACTTATTAAATATCTGTGTGTGTGTTTGTATATACTAATACAACACCTTACATTTCAGTACCCTAGATTTTTAACGTAGCCACATTCATTAGTAAAAAAGATATGTGTGAGGTCGTAAGTGGTAGCAAGAAGGGCCTTCTGTAAATTCACAGCTACATTTATCTCAGGAGCCTTCACAGCTGACCTCATGCATCACACTAGGTAATATCACAACCATACAGTACCATCAAAATCCACTACATATATTGGGGTCTCTTGTCCAGGGATAATTAGCTTAGCAATAATATTAGGATCTCCTGGTGGGAGAATTAAAATTAGGGGAACAAATTATAAAAATTAAAAGTGTCCCTTTAAATTAAAAGTGAAATTAAAAGTTGGTGAATTTTCACAGCCAGTGGTAATTAATTAGTTAACTGGCTAATTAGAATTACTTTAGACTATAGTAATTAGAATTACTTTAGTGGTTGGAAATTTTACCTTGATCATTGTATTTTATGTGATGGCGGAGCTAGCTAAGTTCAGATCAGCTGCTGTGCTAACGGCGAGGGATATGGGAATGGATGGTCAGGGTTTAATTCAATATGTAACGGCTGAATGTGATAAGTATATTGAACGGGAAGAAAGAAGATTAGAAAAAGAGGCTGAAAGAAAATTAGAGTCTGAAAGGTTGGCTGAAGAGAAGAGGTTACAAATTGAGGCTGATAGAGAACTTAAGAGGCTGCAGATTGAGGCTGACAAGGAGGCTAAAGCATTAGAGGCAGAAGAAAAACGACAGCAAAGGGAGGCAGAAGATAAAAGATTGACTGCCGAAAGGGAGGCAGAAGATAAAAGATTGACTGCCGAAAGGGAGGCAGAACAAAAAAGGTTGACTGCCGAAAGGGAGGCAGAAGATAGAAGGTTGCAAAGGGAGCACGAATTACGACTAAGGGAGCTGGAGCTACAAGGCCAGGCTCCTGAAAATGGTGCCAGCCCTTTTGCCTCAGATGCTACGCCCAGTCTGGGAGCCTCAACATCAGCTATGGGGTTTCATTTAGACCATTTTGTTGAAAAAGACGATGACATCGAGGGGTACCTCGGACGTTTTGAGTTATTAGCTACTACATATGGGTTAGAGAGAGAGAGAGGTGGAGTTTAAAGTTATCACAGGGACTGAGAGGTACTTCTTATGAAGTCTTCGCAAAAATGAACAGAGAAGACCAAGACAATTATGACATGTTAAAGCAGGCTTTGTTATTGAGGTACGAAAAAAATGGTGAATTTTATCGTAAGAAATTTAGAAATGCCAAACTGTTGTCTGGGGAGACATACCACCAATTCTCTGCCAGACTGGAAACCTATTTGGAGAAATGGACGGCTCTGGGGAAGACCCAAGATCTTAAGGAGATGATCATGATAGAGCAATTGAGAGAGTCCATGGCTCCAGACATGAGAAAATTTCTCATGGAACAAGGTGCAGAGAAGTTGGGGGAGGTTTTAAATGTCGCTGAGAGGTATCAGGCAGCCCAGGCAGAGGTAAGTGGCTCTAAAAAGAAGCACATAGAAACTTTTAAAGCTCCACAGCCATTTAATAAATTTGAAAATAGAGAACAGGGTAATAAGGGCAGGACAAACTTTGAACGGCCAAGAAATGACTATCGAGACAGAAACTCACAGTTCAATGACCAAAAATCCAATGAAAGAAAACCGTTTAACCAAGGAAAAAGATGGTGTAAATGGTGCAAGAAAGATAACCATAACACCGAATTTTGTAGAAGGAAACCTTCAAACATTGCTGCAATGAAGTCGGGGACTCAAAGATTAAAGGTTAATCCTAATGGACAGCAGGAACCTTATCACCCCCCAGTTTGTGAGGATGTTATTTGTAATGGGGTCACCATAAGGTGCCTTTATGATACAGGTTTGGATTATGATTCAGTTGTGAAGTCTAGCCTAGTGGACCCAAGTCAGTATACCACAGAAACAGTGGAAATACAAGGGGCGACTAAGGACATACCACTCATGACACTTCCCATCGCAAGGATAACGGTGAAAACTCGCTATGTGGAAGGAGAAATCAGAGCAGCAGTGATAGATGAACCAATCTACCCTCTGATATTGGGGTGTAGATACGTCTTCTTGGGGAATCCCGAGAAACCTGTGATCATGGCGACAGTGCAGACCAGGTCACAGAAGAAGGAGGAAGAAGGTGAACCTATTAATGCTCATCCAGAGGAGATGAGGATGGCGCAAGCTGAGGATAAGACACTCAAGCCATGTTTTAAAAAATTGCCCAAATGCCACACACCTCCGAGCAAGGGGGAATATTTTATGAAGAACAAACTATTATACAGGAAGGCCGGAACTGGAACAAATGGTCACAACCAGCTGGTTCTTCCCACTTCATATAGGGATAAAGTGATGGAACTCGGGCATGCGATTCCCTTCAGTGGTCACATGGGGATCAGTGCCACAGGACAGTGTATAGCTTGTCATTACTTCTGGCCAGGGATAACGGAGGATATAAAAAGATATGTCAAATCCTGTCCAGAATGTCAAAGGGTAGCTCCAAAGCATTGGACTGGTCCTGCAACTCTAGGGGAAATGCCCATAGTGGGAACACCTTTTGAGAGGGTTGCAGTGGATATTGTGGGACCTCTCACTCGGACCAAGAGGAGGAACAGTTACATCCTTACTCTGGTGGACACTTGTTCTATGTGGGGAGAGGCGGTAGCCCTGCCATCAATTGATTCAAAACATGTAGCAGAGGCACTACTTACAATATTCACCCGATTAGGATTCCCGCATCAAATCTTGACTGATAATGGCTCTCAGTTCAAGGGGAAACTAACGGAAGAAGTTTTTAAGCTATTTCAAGCCAGACACTTTCATTGTAGTCCGTACCATCCGCAAGGGAACGGCCAGGTAGAGAGGTTCAATGGGACTCTCATTTCTATCCTGAGAAAGCTGGCACACGAAAAACCGGATCTGTGGGATCAATTCCTGTCCGCCGCATTGTTTGCGTATCGGGAGGTACCACATAGTTCAACCGGGATGGCTCCCGCAACTCTGCTATTTGGGAGGCCAATAAAAGGTCCATTAGAAGCACTATTAAGGACCTGGACAGATGAGAAGGCGGAAGAGACTGTTACCTCATCTTATCAATACGTGAACGAACTGACCACTCGTCTGAAAGCTGGATGGAAACTGGCAAATGATAATTTGAAACAAGCCAGGAAGAAACATGCAGCATATTTTAATAGGAAGGCAAAGGACAGAGAACTAGCTGTGGGAGAGAAGGTGCTGCTTCTACTACCCGGCAGCCAGAATAAATTACAAATTGGATGGCAAGGTCCATATACGGTTCTAGAGAAGGTGTCTAGAACAAACTATAAAATTGACAAAAAGGGGAAGGAGAAAGTTTATCATGTAAACCTGTTAAATAAGTATCTGGACAGACCACTCCAGGAAAGCACCCCCTTACTGACCTTGGCTATCGCAACTCAAATGCAAAAGGAACCACTCACCTCACATGAATACCCATTACATCCTTGTGAAACAGCAGCACAGGTAAAAGTCAGTAAGCACCTGACTAAAAACCAGAGGGAGAGAGTTCAACAGGTTCTGGAGGAACATACAGATGTATTAACAGATAAACCAGGCCATACAAATTTGCTACAGTATGACATCAAACTGGTAGACTCAAACCCAATCTGTATGAGAGCCTATTCTATTCCGTTCGCGAAGGAGAAGGCATTGAAAGAAGAAATAGATTATTTGTTGAAGGAGGGGATTATTTCACACAGTGAATCATCTTTTAGCTCCAGTGTCGTTTTGTTGAGGAAACCGTCTGGGGAACACCGACTGTGCATAGATTACAGGAAACTGAATGCTGTCACAGAAGGACAAGTGGATCCATTACCAGACACAAAACAGTTATTTGCCAGATTAAACAAGGCAAAATACTTTTCAAAGGTGGATCTTAGTAAAGGCTATTACCAGATTCCAGTGAAGCCTGAAGTGAGACCTTATTTGGCATTTACCACATCGGAAGGACATTATGAATTCAACATGCTACCATTCGGACTGAAAAATGCTCCGAGTGTATTTTCAAGGATGATGCGCAAATTGTTGGATCCCCTGAATAACCCATGTATCACGAATTTCATGGATGATATTCTCGTCGCCACAGAGACATTTGAAGAACACATTGACGCTCTAAAAATGTTATTTGATAGGCTTAGGGAGGCGAACTTAACTGCTAGGCCAACAAAATGTTGTATTGGATGCAAAGAGTTGGAATTCTTGGGACACACTGTATATCAGGGTAACATGACCCCTGATCCCAAGAACTTGGAAAAACTGCAGAGAGCACCTAGACCACAAACAAAAAAGGACGTGCGATCATTCGTGTCGTTATGCGGATTTTATCAAAAATACATCAAAGATTTTAACTCTATTTGTGCTCCTCTGACTGATCTGACTCGCAAGGGACTTCCAGATAAAATTATTTGGACTGCGCACAGTGAATTAGCGTTCCAAGACTTAAAGGAAAAACTCACTAGCAAGCCTATTCTCAAACTGCCTGATTTGACACAGGACTTTGTCGTAAGAACAGATGCAAGTAATGTAGGACTCGGGGCCGCTTTGTTGCAAAGATCATCTTCACCTGATGGGGAACTGAACCCAGTCGCTTATGCAAGCCGCAAATTGAATAAGGCGGAACAAGGATATTCCACAAGCGAAAAAGAATGTTTAGCGTTAATCTGGGCAATAAAGAAGTTTCAAATCTATCTGTATGGTAGGACTTTTGTGGTCCAGACGGATCATCAGCCCCTCGTATTCTTATCTCAGGCTAAGCATGAAAACGCAAGATTGCTGAGGTGGTCTTTATTGCTTCAACCTTATCAGTTTAGTATCCAATATATCCCAGGCAAATTGAATGTCGGTGCAGATTTCCTCAGTCGGCACCCCTGTGATCAAAATTATAGTAGTGGCAGGCGTGAGGAGTGATTTTATCTATGTGTATCACTGGTTTTGGAACTTGCCGTAGGCATATTTTCAAGTGGGGAGATGTGTGATAAAATTAACCGTGATACAACATTAAAATATCTCCAAAGATAAAATGTAGGGATAAAAATAATGCGTAAGCTACTAGAAGACATGATCGCCCATGCCGCGGGTCACCACCCGCCATGGAAACTAACTTGCTAGACGTGAAGGCAAAACGTTTACCCTTGGGACGGGATGAGAACGGAGATCAAAAAGAAAATATGACTGAACACGTGCTTGAAACTAGCAAGACTAAAAAGACGCAATTGGTGGGGAAAGGAAAAAAATTCACGTCCCCAAGTTGACACAAGGTAAAGAAATTGACAAAAGGGGCCTTAGCTATTATACGCAACAGTCATTTCTTGGACACTTTTGCGATACTTAGTCCTTTATTTGAATTCAGCGGCAAACGCATTACAGAAGATGCTCGAACATATTTCAAAAAAAAAAACAACTAACCTTGAAAAGTAACTTTTTCTTAATAATAATGTTAGGAATATAAAACCTAGCTGGCCGGATGGCCCATCTTGAGTAGAGAAATAATATGCTTTCATTTATACAGACGGATAGATAATAATGAAGATATTGACAAAAGACTGTGTTGTTCATATCAGCGAGCGACTGCATTGAAACAAAAAAATGTCACTAATTTTCAAAAAATTGCGGCCTTGAGACTCAAGTGCTAAAATCTAGATGAATGAAAGAGAAGGGGGAATTAGTGGAAAGCTGTGGCTAAAAATAACTCTAGAGGCAGATTCGTGTAGGAAATGCATGTATAAACAAGTGTGTTTTGTAAAAAACGCAAGTAGAGACAGACGGACCAACAGACAATAATACATACTTGACTGAGGTATGACTGAATTGACTTTTGGTAGGAGGTTTGAAATTTGAAAAGGAAAAAAGGCGGTGATTGGCCACAGATAAACATATTATCGGCGCTCAGACGCGCAATTTTGCCATTCATCATAAGTTGTCCAGTAGTAGACACAGTAATTCTTTAGTGGTGTGATTCCCAGAAGCTAATTGCAATATTTAGAGGGACGCCATACTAGAGCGAGCAGCTCAGCTGAGTTTTGCTAGCATATAACTGTGTTCTCTATTCATAATTCTGAACTGTGAGTTTTTTATTTGGCACCAAAGTGGTGTCAAATGGTATGTTGAAAAATACAAGTGTGGACCCGTGCAGTCTAAAATTTTGGCAGAGCAGCCTATATTGCCCCCAAGCACGGAGAGGTGGGGCCACCAGATTCCAGCACCAGAACTACTCAGTCAAAGATACGTGAGCGTCTGGCCTGCTGGACATTCACCAACTTATTTAATAACTAACACCCAATTATATTCCCATCAACTAGAACATACCATGTTGGGAAATAAACTTGTATTTTTCCCATCAGTAAATGGACAATGTTTGGTAGTCATAGACTGGGAGTGATGAAGCCACCCCAACAGCACATCCATTAATCGTTCTCCCAGATAAATTACAAATATAAACAGTAGTAATATTAACTAGTCTTGTAAAATTCATATGTACACACCTTTCATTTATTATGCCATATATTCATGCATTTCATTCATAATTTCAAAACCTTTCATATGTTCTGACCAAAATAAAACCTTGGTTCAGAGCAAATAAACTTAAAGAAAATTTAATATCAAAATTTTAAACAGCTTGAGTTAGTTCAGTGTGTTATAAATTTTATTAATATTATTAGACTTATTAAATATCTGTGTGTGTGTTTGTATATACTAATACAACACCTTACATTTCAGTACCCTAGATTTTTAACGTAGCCACATTCATTAGTAAAAGAAGATATGTGTGAGGTCGTAAGTGGTAGCAAGAAGGGCCTTCTGTAAATTCACAGCTACATTTATCTCAGGAGCCTTCACAGCTGACCTCATGCATCACACTAGGTAATATCACAACCATACAGTACCATCAAAATCCACTACAGCCTTCTACGACATGCATGAGGGAGCATATAGTTTTATTCTTCTGTTTTATCTCATCAGAAACCCTTGAGAACTACACGGGGCCAGCGACGTCTGGTGTGGGCGTAACAGTAGACATTAAGGCTGGCTTGAAAACACATTGTGAAATATTGTACCAGAGGATTTTTCTTTTATCAAGAACAACCAACAAGAAATAATTATCTAACTAAACCAGTGCTTTTTAATTAGGATTGCCTTCACCACGTATGGCGGGGCGACCAGACTTCTAGTTGTGTGAATGGTTGTATGTTAACCACATGACCCATCTATTCAGTCCTCCTTTCATTGTTTAGACAGTGAATTAAAAATCGTCACACCTGTTTGGGAAAATAATGTATTTTAATTTTGTTTCGACGCAGTTGTCTTGAAAGAACAAGTAACTTTTAAAACCCAGGTTTTATATACAGTGTATTCCGGACGTCTTAATGCAGCTTTAGGCTTTAATAATTTCAGAAATATAAATGCTTTAGACTTACAAAAAACATAATTTAAACATTTTATTATTACGTTTTTGTAACACTTTTTTAGTTTTTAAAATTTTGAATAATAAATTTGTAATGTTAAGTTTTTTTTTAAAATCCCTCTGATTGAAGATGTCAAGAGTTGAAGAAAAAGTCAAGTTTTATGGTAACTCAAGTCCATAACAGCAGTATGAAGAAAATTCCCATTATAAGAAGGAGGCTTCCTACAGAATTTTTATTAACAACTATCCAGTTGTTAATACAAATTCTTGCGATGATAAAATTCAAGGAAACTGCCTCAATTCACGACAAGCCTAGACCTGGGAGATGCCGAGCAAGCGAAGAGACTGAGGATTAAATTGAGAGAACATTTGAATAGATTTCCAAAAAAATCAGTGCGGCGTGCGTCTGCTGAATTGAACATTCCAACATTCAATATTAAATTTCTGTGGGGAGCCTCCTTCTCGTAATGAAATGTTAATTTTCTTCTAACTGCTGGTGTGAACTGGAGTTCAACTAACCAGAGAACGCAATTCGACTTTCTCTTCAAAGTTTGCCATCTTCAATCAGAGGGACTGAAATTAAAAATTAAAATTAAATACTTATTATTCAAAATTCACAAAACTAAAGAATGTAAAAGCATTTAAATATTTTAAATTTTAAATGATGTTTATTGTACGTTTGTAGCATTTATACTTCTGAAGTTATGAAAGTTTAAAACTGTACTAAAACGTCTGAGACACCGTGTATTTGCGGTGTTTCAAATCTTTGATACAAAAAGTTTCTGTGTTCCTCTCGTCATAGAGAATAGAACCGTGCAGCTGCCTGTCTTGGTACATGTCAATATTTAGTGTTTTGACCTACATTAACACAAATGATTTTATAATAATAACTATGAATAAAATTTAATAAATGATAATCATTTAATTGCAATAAGGGGAATACTTAACTGAGAGTTGAAGGACAGGTGTCAGATTGCAGTGGTGACTCAATGCTCCGTCAGGAACTCAGAGCGATGACAATGATGATCAGTATAATTATGATGATGGTGGTGGTCATGGTCGTGGTGATGATGATCAAGATGATTATGATGATGATGGGGGTCATGGTCGTGGTGATGATGAAGACTCAGGTACAGATACAGCAGGGTACCCTAGAAACCATGCTAGATAACCTCATGTATTAACGGCTGTGTTACCTGGTATCAGTTTGTTCGCTGTACAATGGTTAATCAGACCTCTTTGGCCCAGAATATGTTTTGAATGAGACAAACGACTGGCTTACAGACACGTTTTTTTTTATTTCTTCTAAAGTGTAGTCTAATTTTTATTGATTAAAATTGCTTATATTATGTTTACAAACGGCATACTATACAGGGTGTCGATAAAAGATTGTACCCTTTTCAAAAAATTTATTCTCGTCCCCATGATGTGGGACGAGGATGCTTTCTATCACAAAAGTAAGATAATCTCTGCATATATAACAAAGCATTACAACAGGTTGAAATTTGATCATCAGAAATGTTTCCCTCGTCGTACAAGTGTTTTGGCTCTTTAATCTTCATTACACTGTAAAGGGGTAGGGGCAGGCCCACTTGGTGTCATGACTCCCAAATGTCAGCCTCCTGTGTTTTCCAGGCTGTGTTTTATTCACATTCCAGTTACTCTGTAACCTGAAGGAGAAACGACTTTTATCAAGATACATCTTTCAGAAAATCTCTGTTTGTAAAGTAGATCGCCGCAGCTCCCGGGTTTCCTATTGCTGGTATAACCTAAGAAGAAAACATGTCCCCATGATATACTGAAAGTAATAAAAAAGCAAAACAAAGGGCAGGGTAGAAGGTAGAGATACCTCCATATACTGTTTTTTTTTTTAAATGAAGTGACCAAGCGCATTAATTGAAAATAAGAAAAGACATAAAGAGAAATAGAATAAACTGGCCACAAATAAAAATAAAGGGAGGAAATTGATAATATGGTTCATTCAAGAGGTAAGGGAGGGAATAACCACCAACCACGGTCCACTCAGAGATGAGTTTTACGTTCAATGTTTTATGCTGAATGTTTTTTCTGCCGTGTATGCAAGAAATAAATATTCCTTATGCTGCCCCAAGAATATTCATTGCACTGAAATGTGACGGGAAAGTGCATCGCTGATCGATGGACAACAGTGCTGTTCTTTCGGCAGATGTCATTAGAAAACCTTCGCCAGGGTTGTCGTTTCGCCAGAGTTCAGAGAACATTCAAGTTGCACCGGTGTGTATCTACCCCCTGGGAAAATTTAAAAGGACAGAGGTCTGCTTTCGTAATACAAAACCAATGGCGGAAAGTGTGTGTGTTTTTTTTTTTAGGTATTGTCACGCCGCAAAAAAACTGACAACCTCGACTCACGTTGACGTTGTGAGATCTTATATATCTTCTTCTTCTTCCTCGTTCGTCCTGAAAAGGACGTTGGTTGCGTTGTGTCCGTTTACAGCGTAGCTGCGATATTTGGGTCTTTCGGCGGACAAATCCGACTTCACCACGGCATTTTTTGAGACCGGGTTTGCCTTCCCACTTCGATCCCTACTCTCTCAGCCAGACTGTTGTGATGCAGCCTGTTTCCAGGACCACAGCGTGGATGTGGAGTAGCGTCTTGGTCAGCTCTGGATCGCTGACTCTGACGCAAGCAGTCAAGCTATGAGTCGCTCACTGCATTCATCTCTCTTGCTGCGTCTTCGGTCCCAGATCGTATATATGAGAACAAACATCTCCCGGGGGAACATGACGCTTTCAGGGTGCACCACCTAACATAACAAGGGCGCCTAAAATACTTTCCTGGCGAGGGCACATCTTCAAGTTATCTGTGCTGTTGTTTCGCTCTCAGTTTGGAGCAACGTTTAGAGTATTCCACAACACGACGTCATAGTGAGTAGTAACTCCACAGGCGGTTTATATATTGTGCGGTGTTACAGATCTTTGACACTCAAAATCTACTTTCCACTCACCGTAGAGAGCTCAAACGTGGCAGGTAGAGCTCACGTTTCGTGGTACATCTTAATCTGTCATGCGTTGATCGCGTAGACATCTCTGATTTATATATATATATATATATATAGTCCATCTGACACGTATATATATATATATATATATATATATATATATATATATATATATATATATATATAGTCTATCTGACACGTATATATATATATATATATATATATATATATATATATAGTATATGACACACATATATATATATATATATATATATATATATATATATATATATATATATAGTCCATCTGACACGTATATATATATATATATATATATATATATATATATACTGAAGCACATTAAAAACGCACCACCGGTATAATCCAGGAACAGAGTGTGAAATCTAAATATAAGTGTTTACAAGTTTACATATTTGGAATCTTTATTCATTTTCCTATGAATCCATGCTGCAAACAAGCTTGGCAGCGGCTCCGCATGGAACGCACAAGTCTCTGAAGGAAATTCCGGGGAATCAAGTCCCATTCACGTGTAAGAGCAGCTTCAAGCTGTTGTAGATTAGCTGGAGAACCTTGCCTGTAGACTCTGCGTCCAAGCTCGTCCCACAGATGTTCTATAGGGGACATGTCTGGTTATAGCGCAGGCCAATCAATCGTCACAATGTTCTGCTGCTGTAGATATTGCTGCGTAATGCATGCGGTGTGCGCACGTGCGTTATCCTGCTGGCGAAGCTGCAAGTCTGGATAATTTGTGAATGCAGGAGCAACCAACATCCAGAACATCATCTCGATATGTCACAGCATTAACATTTCCACGGAAGACGTGAAGAGGCAAGCGATGGTGAAAACTGAATCCTCCCCAAATGTGAATACTGCCACCTCCAAATCGGTTGTGCTGACGAACACAGCAATCTGCAAAGCGCTCTCCACACCGTCGCCAAATCCGCATACGTCCATCAGCAAAGGATATGTTGAATCTGCTCTCGTCTGTGAATAGGACAGCATTCCACTGCAGTCTAGTCCATCTGACATGTTGCTCTGCCCATTGCAGGCGCTGCTGACGATGTCTGTGAGTCAAGTTTGGCCCAACATAAGGTCGTCTTGCAGTATGTCCTGTATCTCTGAGTCGTCGTATGACTGTCATTAGAGAGACTTGCCCACGTCTACCCACTATTGCTCTTGCTGTTTGACTTGCCGGGAGAGAACGATTCCTTAGGTGACTCAGCACAATATGACGATCTTGCGCAGTGGTAGTAACTCGTGGTTGGCCACTCCGAAGTCTATCCCGGGCACTGCCAGTGGTTCCGTAACGTTCATTGAGACGTACAATAGTGCTGTGGTGGCAATTCATCCTTCTGGCAATGGCCCGCGAGCTCATTCCGGTCTCCAACATACCAATGGCTCGTTGGCGGTCGTTTTCAGATAGTCGTGGCATTTCAAGCACATGTACTGGGTGTTTTGTCTCAACTGCCTTTTTATACCGAGTATACTGCCACAGCGCGTACACATTTTCAGGGTCATAGCTGTTGGGAATCGTGTTGCACGTGTAACTTTTATTTGTTTTCATGTAGTCTGTACACAAACCCGTGGGTTGAATCATGCACTTTCCATTCCAGCAGCCATTCGCTCTCTACCTCATGATAAACACGGGGAAAATCCATTCCCACACTTTTATTTCCAGCTTCTCGGCATCAGTATATATAATAGTGGTGCGTTTTTAATGTGCTTCAGTATATATATATATATATATTAACTTATTCACAATTAAAAATTAACAGTGAAAAGAAAGGCTTCCGTTTGAAACTGAAGTTGTTATTGTGTGTTTTATATTGATTGGGAAAATAGTGCCTCTGGTTTTAGTTTTATCTCTATCGATTTTTCACGATTTCTTTCACAGGAGTTAAACGACGGACGCTCAAGAGATTTCGAAGGATTTCTCGAATGGATTCAACTCATGAGCCAGCAGAAACGCCTGCAGTAATGTCTGAAGGTGAACCTGCCGCCAACGGGGAAGCACCGCCAGGCACCAAACACAAACATCGTATCAAGCTTTGGGAAAGTTTCCTTCAAAAAACCAGAAAGATCCGAGTGCGTACGAAGGATAAGAGCCAGGTGACTAGCGATAAGTTACAGAAACGTGCTATCAGTCATCCTAACATATCTTCATTCAATTCCGTCCCGTCCAGTCCTGATAATTCTAATAAGACTTTTATCATACCAGAAGGTATTGACAACAGTCCAGGACAAACGAGTGGCAACATCGAGGATACCAGAAGAAGTAAGTATCACCAAAAGAGAGATACCACTTACACTCGAAGTTCTATTAGCCTGGACGATTCCGCCTGTGACTCGTATACACCTGCTGCTGACAGATTCACCTCTCGTGTTAGCTTCCAGCACAGTGATGTCACTGGTGATGATGGATACCGCAGTTTTCAAGAACATTCCACATCAACATATGAACCTGCTAGCCCCAAATCTCTGGAAGCGCTGTCCAAAGAGGATAGTGCCGACAGATATAGCAGTTTCGATAATGGTGATGACAAAGATGCCGAAGTTGAGGATGAGGGAGAAGATCAAGAGGAAGATGACGATGATGATGTACCAGTCATTGAGGACAACTTGCTACAGGTAACACGACGTATATGTTTACTTGTGATGGTAACTCACTTTTTGTTGTTGTCGGTTTTGGTGTGTTCTCTGAATGATTAAATTATTTATCGTTGTTTCTTTTTTCTGTCTTTTGTTCTCTTTATAAAGCATTCCTGTATTTTGAATGTTTAAAGTTGTCTTGATGTCTGTTTTGAATCTTGTGGATTTGTTATCTATGAATTTGTCACAACGGTGTCATGTTTTGTATATTTGGATTTGTGACTTCATTTTGTTTTGGCTGAAATGAAGCACAGTGCGCAATCTTCTTTGATGTAGTAAGCCGCCAGCGTCTTTAAGGTTAAGATTATGGTTTAGGATACCTAAACCGAACTTTTACCTCTTTTAGCTACGTCTCTAAATTATGTTTTTAAGACCCCATCGAACATTTCAACCTCTTGTTTTATATCATGTGGATTTGTCTGTATGTCTTTTTTTATCTTATGGATTTGCACCTGGACATTTTAATCTGGTTTCTATCTTGTCTCCTCTCCTCTTTGCCTGAATCATCACTAGATCTATCTTCATGGTCCCTCGTGAAGATTGTCTACCCCTCAACTTCTATATTGACTCTACAATCTTTATCTCAGCACTCACAGTTTTCTGACTTGTTTCTTTCTGTATTTTTAGGGTGATTTAATTGTGTATTGTAGTCATTTAATTTGGACATCGAACTGACTGCTTCTTGATTTGGGTGTCATTATTCTATGCTTCCATATCAGTTATTTCACCATTTGATAAGAGTGCTCATTTTTTTCTGAACGATTATTATTTACCTTAAAGATATAGCAAGATAAGTAATTGATTTCTGTCTTCTAAAAACTCGGCTTCATCTCTTGCACACCTGGTATCTCTCTATCTGTCCTTTTCTTTCCCTCTCACATACACACACACTTTTTCCCACATGCATACTTACATACATACTCTCGTTCACTTAATGTAACATTTATCTCCAAGATATAAATAGCGAAAGCATTCATTTATGTGTTTAAAAACAGTCATTATTTATCTGTTGCTTACCTGGCATCTCTCCCTCTCTCTCTCTCTCTCTCTCTCTCTCTCTCTGTTAGTGTAATATTTATCTCAAAGATCTAACAATCGAAAGTATTTATTTGTTTTCTGAAAAGGTTATCTTCTGCGTACCTGAAATCTCTCCCTCTCTCTCTTCTCTCTCTTTCTCTCTCTCTCTCTCTCTCTCTCTCTCTCTGAAAGATCTAGCAAGCAAAAATTGTATTTGTCTTCAACAACAACAACAACAAAAAAGAGAGAGAAAGAAAGTTCATCTTTACTTCTTGCGCCCCTGTCAATTATGTGTCTCGCTCTATGGTAACATTAATCTCCATTTGCTTGTGGCACATTCTTCCTTCGGCAGGCGTGCTAGGTTTTAGCGGCCTTAAGAGAAGTACCCAGTTTTTATATTTATTTTTATTTAGATTAGTATGTGTCTTATTTAGCTATCACTTCTTTCCTTTCCCTAAGGAAGGCCTTGTGGCCGCAACGTTGGCTACTTTCTTTGTCTTTTGTCATCGTAAGACAAATCACCTTTTTCGATTCTTTTTTCACACCCATCCTAACATTTATCTCAAAGATTTAGCAATTCATTTCTGTTTCAAAACACTCATCTTCCCTGCTTACGCCCGTCATCTCGTCTAGCTCATTGTAACATTTATCTCAAAGATTTAGCAATCTAAGGTGTTTATTTCTCCTTCAAAAAATGTATCGTTTTCTCTTCTACATTTCGTATTTCTTTTCTATTATTACCCAGCATTGAGCTTCATATCTTACATAAATATTCCACATTTTTTTTACAACCTCTTCGTCAAAATAAGTTTAATAGAAATCTTTCCCAAAGTAAATTTATAAACACAACCTAATCGTTTTTATGGTGGCCAAAAGCAGCTGTTACCTTTAGATCTCATATTTGTAGGTTAGCATGGACTGCCGCCCTTCCCCCTTCCTCTCCCCGACGTATTAATGTAAAAGTTCATGAACAATCAATGTACCTGACCTAAAATCGAAGCTGATGTAGGCCGTAGAACTTTGATTGGTTGCGACTGCTGAAGAATAATGCGCCACTCATCTGTTGTGTAAACATAGTCTGTGGTTCTTTGTTTGTTATCGCATTTTGACTTCCGTCAACAGCTCACTGTTTCCACAGATAAGGTATCAGATTATCTATGGTCTGGAATCAATCCAACGCTTAGAATTTTTACACTGAGCCCACAAAGTGATGTTTACTATTCGTGGTCAGGGCTGGTGTAACCATTAGGCGAACTAGGCGGTTGCTCAGGGCGGAAAAATTGAGGAGGGTGGGGGAGGGGGTGGGGGGAAAGGGGGGGTGGTGGACAGTGAGAAAAATAGAGTGAACTGAAAATTGGTATAACAAACAAAAAAGGAGTCTGAATTTTTCGTACTACGTTCCTTCTACACCATTGTATATAAGCGTGTATTCGTATACTGTATTTGTTTTAGCACAACTATGTAAACACTTCATGTGCTTGAGTGAGTGACTGATTGAGTGAGTGAGTAATTGAGTGAGTGGGAATGTGAGAGAGAGAGAGAGAGAGAGCTATCTAGGGCGCCAATTACGCTGTTTGCCTACGGCGCCAAATACTCTTGTTTGCCTTGACTGCCAAATACATGTACCCTGTTTGCTTAGGGCGCCAATTACCATGTTTCCTTAGGGCGCCAATTACCATGTTTGCTTAGGGCGCCAAAAACCCTGTTTGTCTAGCGCACCAAATACCCTTTTTGCCCAGGCTGCCAAATACCCTGTATGCCTACGACGGCAAATACCTTAGCACCGACCCTGGTCGTGATCGTTTAACTGTTCTCAGACAAATAAAGAGGGGAAACCCAAGATAAGAAAACAGTAAATAAATAAATATTACATATATACAGGTATGTTTCAGGAACTGGTGAGAAATAAATAAGCTGAAAACTATACAACAGAGGTGATAAGCTGTTCGGATAATCGAACCCAGGACTTTTAGAACGGCAACACCGCCTAGCCACGGAAGCGAATCACCCTATCCTTCCAGCCAGCTAGACATCACAAAAATAGTGCTTCGTGGACAGGGGTCATTAGCGCGATTTTCCACGCGTAACACCCGATGTTACTTTACCTCAACTTTTTTTTCCACCTCTGCTTACCAACGATGAATTTTTTCTCTTTGTTTCACCAGGCTCTCAATGTCCTCATAATTCAACAGGGTTCTGCCTCATCTAGACCATATGGTATCTGTTTTTTTTTTAAACATTAAGGAAGACATCTGATATTTCTACAGTGATGTATCTGTTGTTTAAACTTGAAGAAGGAAACAGCTACAATGGTACGGTATATCTAGTTTTTTTTTACTGTTTTTTTTTTTAACTGACTAGAAAACTGTTTTTCCTACAAGGATATATCTGTTGTTTAAACTTTGATAGGAAACCTGATATTTCTACAATAGTGTAGAAAACTGATATTCCTAAAATTGTCTACCTGTTTTGATGATTTCAGTAGAAAACTGATATTCCTATGAGGTGTATGTGTTCTGTCTCCTCCTCCCACCAATCCTTTTAAATGTGAAAAATAACTGCCATAAAAATTGCTGTCATTGATGCTTGTCATCATCGAATTCTAGTATCATACTTTCCCTCCTCCCCCAAACTCGCTCCCCATTTCTGTAACTGATAAATGCATTCTTTGGAGTTCTTGACTACGAAGCATGCAGCATACTTCAACAGCTCACTTAAACTATGTGTAATGTTAAATATAGTTGGGGCACTGTACGAAGGATGGCCACCGACCGAGCAAAGTGGAATCAATTTGTTGTTGCCCTACAAGACGCCACCAGGCGTGATGACCACTGACTGCTTTGACGGTCGGCGGCTAAGGATCAAAGAAGAAAGAAGAATGTTAAATATGTTCTAAATTTTGGTGACACGTGGTCCAAACACACACACACACACACACACACAAACCAGGACCAGAGAAAACCCTCACTCTTTTTGCCGTCCAACACTTTAAAACCTGAGCCTTAAGCATCCATTTGTGATACTCCTTGTGTGTCCGAAGATGGACTAATAAATGTTTATGGACCGTCCGGATAATCTTCAGTTATGATTATTACGTTTTATTGTTGAGAGTACTGTATTCACTTCTTGTTGTTACTTCATATCCCAGTTGGCCTTCCGTATGAAGCAAATTGTAAACATGCCAATGAACGTAAATCGATCTACAACAAACGCTGTCAACAGGGGTCGATAGTCTTTATCGAACAATCAAAAGGCCCATGGCACAAAAAAGTTAAGAAACCCTGCTCTAATGAACCATCAGTACACCAGCGATAAAAGCTCCAGATCTCGTTCGGAGAAACTGGGTTAACTGCAATAAAAGTAGCGAACGTCACGGTAGAGTACACCATCACATTTAAGTACATGTACTCATCTTTACTGGATCGATCATGAAACAAAAACAAACGGATCAACAAGAAAATGTCTTGGCCATCACGCCTGGTCGTCTTCTAGGGCAGCAACAAACCATCCTTCGTGCAGTGCCGCAGCTCTGGTTCATTCTTTGCATCTCGGCCTCCACTTTTCTATGCCTTTTCCTCTAAACCAGCAACAGGCCACACAGAAGCTGTCGGGATTTTCTTTAGAAACATGTAGCTCTCTTAAGGTTTACCTTGATAAAATCATTTCTGTTTTCAGCTTTTATAGTATTTGGAATTTTGAGTCACGAAACTTACATGTAACTTTTGTCTCTGTCCGACAATCAGCTTCCTATAATTCCATCGACAGAGCGGTAGAAAGTTCAAACTAAATAATATTTTACCAAATATTAACTTCACTTCACAGAAAACATCGTGTTCATATCTCCTGTAGTTCTCGATTAAATTGAATGTTTGCCAGCTAGCTTGTGAATTTTCAGCGGGGTCACGGAAAAAGTACTGTTAATCTTAGTTATACCTCGTTTTTAAATGCTGACTGGAGAGTGCTAGTTTGAAATTTATCAAACTTTAAATTTTTTTCTCGTGACCTTCATCGTCACCTGGGGGAGATTTACCAAATAATCCCCTGTCATCTACCGGTTGATATGGATCTACATTATGCCGATCCCAGCTCTAAACGGCTAAGAGCCGAAAAGATCTTTTATTGATCAGACCTGATGCAAATGCTTATTGCACTGTTTGTGTTAACACTCTCTGACGTATATTCACGGCTGTATTGAACACACACTGTACGATGTGCCGAATATGCTTATTAAAGTAGAACTATTGTTACGTTTGGTCATTGGACAGGGAAAATTGTGGCGTCAGTATAGCTGAATTATAAAGGTAAAGGTCGCCTCATAGCAGACATTCTCGTGGGGGAATGGAGTGTTAGAGAGTTTACTATGCTATGTCCAGCTTCGAGAGGTGGGTTGACAACTTCCCTTCTTCGCTACTTTTTCCTTCTCTAGCTCAAGAGCAGAGTCGGGCACCCATTTACAGCTATGTATACTTGAGCTTGACGCCATCCTGTTTTGAAGCCCGGTGCCAATCGAACTCTCCTAGCTGGATTAAGGATAGAATATGTCTCTGACATTTTAGTTTGAATATTTACGTTTAAAACGACAACCAAAAAGTTATAGACATTCATAATTATTTGCACGCGCAGAATAGAAGAATTAAAATGGTATGACAAAGTCACAAATGTGGAACTGATGACAAGAACCAGACAAGTGCCAGTGGAACACGAGATGAGAAGAAGACGCAGGCAATGGATAGGACACACATTGAGGAAATCTGTTGATAGCATTACAAGGCAGTCCTTGTTCTGGAACCCACAGGGAAAGAGAGGCAGAGGTAGACCAAAAAACACATGGAGACGGGAACTGGAGACAGAAGTGAAAATGATGAGGAAGGCGTGGAAAGAAGTTGAGCTGATAACACGTGACAGGAGGACTTGTCATGTGATTTTTAAAGGTCTTCCTTGAGGAGCTAAAAGGTATTGAGTGATTTATTAATTGATTAACTGATTTATTGATTATCAGGTTACTAGATTCATTCACGGTACCCGTTAGTTCGCTATAGAGCATTCTTCTTCTTCTTTGATCCTTAGCCGCCTACTGTCAAAGCAGTCAGTGGCCATCACACCTGGTGGCGTCTTGTAGGGCAGCAACAAACTGCTTCCACTTTGCACAGTCTGCGGCCATCCTTCGTACAGTGCCCTAGCTCTGGTTCATTCTTTGCATCTCGGTCTCCACAGTTCTCTGCCAAATTATTTTGGTCAACCCGCCATAGAGCATAGATCTTCAACAAATTATTTTGGTCGACCCGCCATAGAGCATAGATCTTCAACAAATTATTTTGGTCAACCCGCTATAGAGCATAGATCTTCAACAAATTATTTTGGTCAACCCGCCATAGAGCATAGATCTTCAACAAATTATTTTGGTCTACCCGCCATAGAGCATAGATCTTCAACAAATTATTTTGGTCAACCCGCTATAGAGCATAGATCTTCAACAAATTATTTTGGTCAACCCGCTATAGAGCATAGATCTTCAACAAAATATTTTGGTCAACCCGCTATAGAGCATAGATCTTCAACAAAATATTTTGGTCAACCCGCTATAGAGCATAGATCTTCAACAAATTATTTTGGTCAACCCGCTATAGAGCATAGATCTTCAACAAATTATTTTGGTCAACCCGCGATAGAGCATAGATCTTCAACAAATTATTTTGGTCAACCCGCCATAGAGTATAGATCTTCAACAAATTATTTTGGTCAACCCGCCATAGAGCATAGATCTTCAACAAATTATTTTGGTCAACCCGCTATAGAGCATAGATCTTCAACAAATTATTTTGGTCAACCCGCTATAGAGCATAGATCTTCAACAAATTATTTTGGTCAACCAGCTATAGAGCATAGATCTTCAACAAATTATTTTGGTCGACCCGCTATAGAGCATAGATTTTCAACAAATTATTTTGGTCGACCCGCTATAGAGCATAGATCTTCAACAAATTATTTTGGTCGACCCGCTATAGAGCATAGATCTTCAACAAATTATTTTGGTCAACCCGCTATAGAGCATAGATCTTCAACAAATTCGTACCAACCCTTCGTTCCTGTGCCATCCATTTAAGGTTTTCCCATGTCTTCTTTATCCCTGTTATGTCTGTCGTTTCCTTCTCCATCGTCTCCCTCTCTGCCTCTTTCCCTGGGGATTCTTCTTCTTCTTCTTCTTCCTCGTTCGTCCTGAAAAGGACGTTGGTTGCGTTGTGTCTGTTTACGCCGGAGCTGTGATATCTGCACCTTTCGGTCAACACATCCGACTTCAGCATGGCATTTTTTGGGACCGGGTTTGCCTTCCCTCTGTGATCCCTACTCTCTCAGCCAGACTGCAGTGATGCAGCCTGTTTCCAGGACCACCACGTGGAGGTGGAGTAGGGTCTCGGTCAGCTCTGGTTCGC
Organism: Oreohelix idahoensis; assembly: GCA_024509875.1. Classification (NCBI taxonomy): domain Eukaryota; kingdom Metazoa; phylum Mollusca; class Gastropoda; order Stylommatophora; family Oreohelicidae; genus Oreohelix; species Oreohelix idahoensis. The sequence goes on from JAMPIV010006328.1 coordinate 65,488, forward strand.
TGACCCCGATGCAAGCAGTCAAGCTATGGGTCGCTGCCTGCATTCTCTATTGCTGCATCTTTGGGTCCTTTGGGATTCCAGAACAAGGACAAATGCTGTCAACAGGTGTAGCAGAAGGTTTTATATGTGTGATGATGATAGTGCTAGAGTAGAAATAGCATTCTCTCCAGAATGTGTGAGTTCCCAGTGACAGAGAAGTACACTGGTATCACTAGATACTCACGGCTGTAAAAGTATTTGGACTTAAAATATTCAAAGAACAATCAGACCTTACTGCGCCACCCCCTATGTGACCACCTGTGATATTAATAACAATTCACCCAAACTCAATTTCAACTATATTGAATGAATAAAGCTGATGAATACAATTTATATATCCTCTTTATTTACATCTATCTAATTGTGGTGATTGTGTGTGACTGCTGATAAAATTTATATTTACATAAAAACCCAAGTGGTGAAATCAATTACAGTTTTCACTTCCAATTTGTTGGGTAATAGACTTCTTCACTGTTTTATTCACTTTATAGCTTTCACTAGTTTATCATGAAAATTGTCATCATAAAACTCTGCTTGACAGTTATCACTTCTTGGGTGCACGATTATCACAAATATCACTCAACTTCTATGATAATCAGTGTTCATATGAGATGTACAGCTTCAGTAGGTCGTGCTTCTACCAATCCAGACACTGCTGGGGCGATTAGCATTGATCATCGAGCAATTCTCGATCATGGACCTCTAACTTTGGGTTGACAAGTATCTTCTTCTTCTTCTTCCTCGTTCGCCCTGAAAAGGACGGTGGTTGCGTTGTGTCTGTTTACGCCTAAGCTGTGATATCTGCACCTTTCGGTCGACACATCCGACTTCTGCACGGCATTTTTTAGGACCGGGTTTGCCTTCCCATTGCGATCCACACTCGCTCAGCCAGACTGCACTGCTGCAGACTGTTTCCAGGACCACCACGTGGAGGTGGAGTGCGGTCTTGACCAGCTCTGATTCGCTGGTCCTGACGCAGGCAGTCAAGCTATGAGTCGCTGACTGCGTTCTCTATTGCTGCGTCTTTCGGTTGACAAGTATGAACCTGCAGATAATTGTAGGATATGTGGCTATTTTGGATAATAATTACCACATACCTATTGTAGGTGAGATGAATTTGTTTTCAGAGGTATGCGTGGAAATGCATGATTATGGATCAGTGACAAGACAGGTGTCTACTGTGGAACATTTTATAAAATCAAATAATACAAAATAATATGTACACACATATATGGTATGAGGTTATAGTATCCCCCTGCCTGACAAGTCAGCTCTGTAAAGTGCCGTAACTTGAAGCCCTCCTGATAACGACTGTTGGTAGTTCTGAAAAAATTGTTATTAGTCCTGAAAAGGACTGTGCTAGCCCTGATACGGACTCAGTCACGGTGGTTATATCTCAGGTTCCAATCTTCAACAATCATACCAAGTAACCAATTAATATGCATGATACTTTCATAACATATAGATTAAACAAATCATGAAATAAAAGTTGTAATTACTGTATTAATTTACATAGTAACTTTACATACCCTCGTAGGATCTAATTAAGATCAGTAAAGACTGGCTTTTGTGAAGTAATAGAACTGCCTGGCTGCAAATAACAAGATATTGACCTTTACACGTCTCTCTCTCTCTCTCCAGCCGTTGTCCTTGTGTCTTTTTCGCTGTACAAGTGAATTTGAAATGTTGTTGTTGTTGTTTTGAAAAGGTGATGGGTGGAGAGCGGGCACTTAACAGCTGACCATTATTGCCTCTTCTCGTTCCATCCTGGTCTACCCTGTTCAACCTGAAAATTGGTTATAATTGGGATATTTAGTGTCATTTAATTTACTAATTTTGTATTAAATTTAACTAACTTGACCTTTGCAGTTGTTGGTTTTAATTTATAATATTTGTCATTTATTTTTATTTGTGTATTGTATATAGTCCTTTGCACTTGGTTTTAATTTGTATTAGGTCTAGTATTTGTTCTTTTTGAGTTGGTGTTGTTTTTTTCTTTTTAAACCTTGTTGTCTTTCCTTGTTCTATGTGTAGTTAATAGGTTTCCTAATTTTTCTGTTTTTGTTTTTTTTGTATATTGATTTGTTAGTTTTTGTTGCTTAATTCCTATTTGGTTGAATGCTTTTTCGGAAGTATTATTTTTGTTATTGTTGTAAATATTGTCATTGTTACTAACCTTATATGTTTTCCTTTGTTTTATGTATATATCGTTTAAGTATTGATTGGGCTTCCCCTGGGGTATTTATACTTAAAACCTTATAGCCTGTCATGTCTATATTGTGATTTCTATAGTAGGTTTTTAATTCAAGCCTTTGTTGTTCTTACTTTTTACAGTGGATCAGGTAGTGGTCTATGCCATTTTCTTCCTGACATTCTTAGCATTGTGGTTCCCCTATCATAAAGTACGCTGCACCGAGACGGAGACGCCACAGCTTTTTGTTGGATGGTACCTTTAATTCTTCTCTGACCTGGCATGTCATTGTTGGTTCTTTTAAAAGTTTGAATGCGTGTCTGCCTTTACTACTGTCCTTCCATGTTGTTTTCCATTCCTCGTTTATGGTTAGCTTCACTTGGCTCTTAATCTCCGATATTCCAAGTCCTGCACATATATTGTTTACTTAGTCTTCCTTATTTGGCAGACTGGTCTGCCATCTCGTTACCAGCTATACATATGTGTGCTGGAACCCACACTAGCATCACCCTGCATCCTCTGTTTCCCAGTGATGTATTAATTGCTAGAATTTCTTCCTTTATGTCTGGCCGGCTACACTTACCTGGGTGTTGTAGTGATGACAGTGAGTCTGTAAAAATCATTACTGCTTCTGGCGGATTATCTTCGATTATTTCTAAACGTTTTAGAATTGCTACCATCTCCGCGGTAAAAATCGAAGCCCCTCCAGTTACACTGTAACTCTTCTTAATTCCCCACTGTGGTATCACTACTCCTGCACCTAGTTGTCCACTATCGCCCTTGGATCCATCAGTGTAAACAGCCAGACTTTGTTTTGTTAGTTGATTTATGAACTGTCTATTTATCATTTTGGCTTCCCTATCTTCTATGTTCTGTTTAATCTTTTCAGTAAGTGTGTGGTCTATGGTTGGTGCTTTTAGTTCCCATGGTGGTATTGTGCTTCTATATTTAATACTATTATTGATTGTGTTTGATAGGTCTTTGAACTGTGTTAGATCTTCTATAGTTCTCCACCCTGTTGGATATCTTTCTTTATTTAAGGGGACGTCCCATACTCTTGGTTGGTTTTTGACAAATGCTTTATGTGCTAGATGGGTCACTTCTTGGGCTACTTTACTTCAATAATTTAATCTTAGTTCTTTCCGCCGTAGACCAAGGGGCAGTATGCCAAGAGCTACTTCTAGTGCTTCTGCTGGTGTTGATAGAAATGCCTCTGTAATGGTTCTCATGGCTGCATTTTGAATTCTGTCTGGTTTTGCTTTGTTAGAAGCTGCAGCTGAGTCATGGACTATGCTGGCATAATCTAGTTTCCCTCCGATGAAAGATGTGAATTTGAAATAATTTTCGACCGTCCTTATATATGGAGCTTCCGGACGTATGAGAAACAAGGCTCGCAACTCCAGCCAACTTCCCAAAATACTTATAACTCAGAGGGGTTTGTGCTAGATGGGTTTCAAACCTTGGTCTCGTACATCGCACCTTTCCCAGTTCAAACCTTTAGAGTTATAGATTTCCATTCTCAGCGAGTTGAACTTTATATCCATATGTTGTCTTCCTATATTGGTTGTGTTAACGATTTTATCTTGAATCATGAATGTCACGAAGTGGATTTAAGTTTATGGAGTTTGCCTGATTGAAAGCAAGACCCTAGTATGAGAAAGTCCGAGAAGATAGAATTTAGATGAAAAATGACATGCCTGTGGACAGATGAGACTATTGGCTCAAGGGCTAGAACCAGGATTTGACTCTCCCCTTGCCGCTTCCTGACTTCAGAAAAGCTATAGAATCACCTCCCTCTAACTACCTTTAAACACAAGGAGATAAGGTGTAGAAAACGACCACAGACACCACTATACAGACAACATAGAGTAAGTATAGTAAAGTGTAGAAGCTGATCCAGTATACAGAATATATATATTTATTTACACACAAAAATCATTAAATTTCATCATACATCAATCAAATAAATAGCGTGCACTGTTGCACAGCCTGAAAAAACAAAGTAACAAGTAAATTGATAGACGCTAGAAAAAAAACCCCAATCACATTCACTCTTTCTGTCACCCTGCTGGGGAAAAATAAAATGGTTAGTGGTGTAAACAAATCTAATTTGGTGGGGCTGTCACTTTAGCCTCCACTCTCTAATACAAATACGTTTTCTACTGTTGCCGTCCTGTTGCCTCCTCCTAAAAGAACGTCTACACAGCTTCCAACTTGGTAGGCGATATGCACCGCTAACTAACACCACTGGAAATGCTAAAAATAATAGACTTGGCTTACAACGATGGCTCAGTTCGCTGCAAGACAGCTTCAAGAAAAATGCCAAGAACAGCACTGTGACCTGTACACAGCTTTCATCGACTTGACAAAGGCGTTCGACACGGTCAGTAGAGAGGGTCTATGGAAGATCATGGCAAAATACGGCTGCCCAAAGAAATTTATCTCAATAGTGCAGCAGCTGCATGATGGAATGCAGGCTAGAGTTCAGGAAAACGGTGAGCTATCGGAGCCTTTCCCAGTCTCAAATGGAGTTAAACAAGGGTGTGTACTTGCACCGACTCTTTTCAGTATCATGTTTTCTGCTATACTGACTGATGCTTTCAGAGACGGGGACACAGGAATCGACATCAGATATCGTATTGATGGAGAATTGTTTAACCTTAGGAGGCTTCAATCAAAAACCAAGGTCAAATCACACACATCAGGGATCTTCTGTTTGCTGACGATTGTGCCCTCAGTGCTGGCTCAGAGGCTGATCTGCAGCGTAGCGTTGATAGATTCTCCGAAGCCTGCTCCAACTTTGGGCTTACCATCAACACGGGGAAAACAGAAATCATGTACCAACCAGCTCCTGGCACAATTTATACTGAGCCAGTCATCAAGGTAAATGGTGAGAAACTGAATGTTGTGAACAGGTTCACATACCTTGGTAGTACACTATCCCAGAACATCGTCATTGATGATGAGGTGAACACCAGGATCTCCAAAGCCAGCAGCACATTTGGCAGACTATACACCAACGTTTGGCATCGAAGTGGCATTAGTCTACAGACAAAGCTGAAGGTATACAGAGCTGCGGTGCTTCCAGTGCTGCTTTATGCATGTGAAACATGGACTGTATACAGGCGCCACGTAAAAAAGCTCAACCACTTCCATACAGTCTGTCTCAGGAAGATAATGAACATCAAATGGCAAGACAAGATCCCGGATACCGCCGTTCTTGACAGAGCTGGTATCCCTAGCATCGATACTATTCTGATGCAGTCACAGATTCGCTGGGCAGGTCATGTAGTCCGCATGCCAGACCATCGACTGCCAAAGATACTCTTTTATGGTGAGATGCAGAAGGGTAGATGCTCCCATGGTGGCCAGAAAAAGCGCTTCAAAGACACGCTTAAGGCTTCATTAAAAACCTTTGACATAAACCCAGACACATGGGAAGCTGCTGCGCAAGACCGAACTGCTTGGCGCACATCTCTTCGTAAAGGTGCAGTGGCATGCGAATCTTCCAGAAGAGCAGCAGCGGAACAGCGGAGACAAGCTAGAAAAGATCGTGAAATAAAACCTTCACATGAAGCAAACATTCCCTGCCCACACTGTCCGAGATCCTTCCAGGCCCGCATCGGGCTCATCAGTCACCTTCGTACTCATAGACTATCCTAACATCCTAATAATTGGATGAACAGAGTGGTCTTCATCACCTGTGATGGACGAACAACAACAACGATTTCCAACTGCCGTAGGATTTTTAGCGTGCGCAACTTTTCGCCCTTATCCGAGAAGGCTAGGCATCCGATCTCACTACCCTTGAGGACAGGGGGTGGGGGGTGGGGGGAGTATGACGTAATTAGGACCACTGGTTCTGAAAAAAATATTTCAATAAATTATAATCCCTCAACTGGGATTCGAACCCTTACCTCTTGAATACGAGGCGGACGCCATACATATAGGTATGATCTTGATGAGTGAAGGGACACGACTATCAGGGCCACCTGATGGTGATGCATGAAGGTGTGCTGATATTTGGTATTTCACGAAAACGCCCACGGCAAATATTATAAGCCTTTTGTATGTTTGTATTCGTTTTAAAAAAAAAGCTCTCAAATCAGCTTTTATTGTGCCAAAGCCTGGAAGCTATCAGTTGTCATGATAAATCGAAACTGAACATCTGCCATTTCTATCTATATTTATTTTTCGTATGACTTGGTTGCTAAGCAATAATGTTATCTTTACAGAAAGCATTCAAATCCAAGTACTGTCAACAAATTTGCATGAAGATTCATTCAAATGTACTATATTCTGTAGTTTTTATTTATTTTATTATTATTTTTTTACCTCTACACCTAACGGTAGAAGGGGAACGACTAAGTAAGTAAGTAGTATTATTTTTATTTTGGTTCGATACACACGTGAACAAAACCACACACACGCGTGCGTGAGCGCATACACGCACGCAAATGAAAGTAAAATGATCGATGCATTTTTTTTTTTTTTTTTTTTTTTTTGTGGGGTTGGTCATCGTTTGCTTTTGCACTACATCTGCCGAAGTAAAGTGTAGTTTTGATTTTTCCGTGCAACAGCTATGTCACCACGAAGGCTGAACCACCACACATCGTGCTGCTTCTAAAGGGGCAGCGATTGGCCCATCAAGACGGCCGTGATTTTTTATTGTCCAAGACAAACTTACGGGAAAATTTTACAGACAGAGTCAGACATTGAAATGTTAACAAACAATTAAAGAGAAAATTAAACAGGCTAACAAAAGCAGAATCGGACATTGAAATGTTAACAGACAATTAAAAAGAAAATTAAATAGACTAACAAAAACAGAATTAGACATTGAAATGTTAACAGACAATTAAAAAAGAAAATTAAATAGGCTAACAAAAACAGAATTAAACATTGAAATGTTAACGGACAACTAAGGCAAAAATTACACAGACACAGACTAGCAAAAACAGGATTTGATATTGAAATGTTAATTGACACCTAAGGAGACAATTAAACAGCCTAAAAAAAGTGTTAGACATTGAAATTTTAACGGACCCAACATAAAATAAAATGGAGACAAAGAAATATAAATAAGATGCCAAAAGAATAACTTAGTGGCTTACGAACTGACACCTCTGTTCAGGGAGTCATACATCTCCATTGATACAAAGCAACAACGGATTAACAATGCGTTTACACCAAAACTTTGCTTTATGATTTAAACATAGTAACTTCCTAATGCAGTTGCGTCCTTACGATTTTTATTTTGGGGTTGACTATTTCGGTGGGAAGCTCAGGGTTGGAACCTCCTTCCCGTGATTTGACAAGGCATTTTGTAATCCTCGTTTCCATTTTCGCTCATTATGAAGCATCAATACCACCACTGCAGCTGGTCACTTTTGCAGGAAACTTGTATCACAACATTTATGATCTCTTACAGCGTTTGTGTTATGTATCAACTTGTGTTACACTATGAAATTGCCAGCCACATGTACTGCCTCATATTAGTTGCATCTTACGACATGTCCGAGGAAGCATTAGCTCTGTTATTTCTGTGTCTCCCAAAAGATCCCCTGGAACTACACGGGGTTATCACGGGGTCATTTTTGTTTTAAAACGTTCTAAATTTGACCAAGCTTACAGTATAAAAGAGGAATAAGCGTCCCTCATAACAAGTATATAACAATATTAATAAGCGCAATATGACAATACTTATAAGCCATCAAGCACTCATTATGATACATTTGATGGGGAGGAGGAAAGCTAAAGTCCGAAGATCCCCTCCTTAATACGCCAACGTTGTGAAGGATAGATAGAGAAAGGTCACAACATACGAGATGGGGTGTGAGAACCGCTGTAAATGTCACATGGGAGATAGAAAGAATCGTGAATAAATTAAGAAGTTGGTTGTCGGAACACCACGCCTACACTACATTTGCAGGAAATAAAATAGTGTGGATACCTTGCAGAAATGCAGCCAAATCGGCTAGCAGCAGTAGATCTGGCTTCAGTGCCAGGAGACGACCAAGAGAAAGATAGAGAGTATTCGAGATCTTGACGAAAGATAGCTGCCACAAAAAGCACACTCGAGTTAAGAAGAAAAGACTGCTTCTTCTTACTTACTTACTTAGTCGTTCCCCTTCTACCGTGAGGTGTAGAGGTTTGGAAGAGAGAGCGCCAGACTATCCTATCGGCTGTCTTCCTACTGGCCTGGTTCCATTCTAGTCCTCGGTCCTTCAAAGATTGTCTAATGTTGTCCTCCCAGCGGACTCTGGGTCGTCCTGGGGGTCTGGATCCTTGGCTCTTTGTTTCCCATGCTTGTCGTGGTAGCCGATCTTCTCCCATTCTGCAGACATGGCCAAACCATCTTAGTTGGGACTGTTCTACTTTGGTCTGCAGGGGGTGGGATTTTAGGTCTTGACGTATCGTCTGGTTGCGGACCATGTCTCTTCTTGTTACTTCAACTACCTTCCTCAGATACCTCATTTCTGAGGTTTGGATCTAGCTTTTATGGGTTGTAGTGATTGCCCATGACTCGCATCCATATGTCAAGACTGGGACATAGGTGGAGCGGTATACAGCCATCTTCGTTTTCTTACCAACCTCTCTCTTGCTGAGGAATCCTCGATTTATGGCCTGAAAAAGTCTCCCAGCTGCTGCTTTTCGAGTGGCCAACTCTTCTTTGATGCCTCACTTTCGGTCTATAATAGCTCCGAGATATTTAAAGTGGTCGACCTGCTCCAGGACCTGTTCTCCCAGCTTAATCTGATGTCTTCTTTCTTCTCGTGATATCACCATGAACTTTGTTTTAGAGCTACTTATGACCATCCCTCTCTTCTCCAGCTCTTCCTTCCAGACTGCTTCTTCTTACGTCATTTAATGGGGTGGGTGGACATTTAAGAAAATTAAAAGGTAAGTAAATTTAGAGACCACCACCATCATCACCTTCATCACCATCATCATCACCTTCATCACCATCATCACTGATGCTGTGCCGTTTTTCTTCGGTGATCACATTTCACAACAATTTACGTGTTTTTTTACTGTTTTATGTTGACTTGTTCCCGTGTCTTATTCATTAGACTGTTCAGCGTCTGTTTTCTTTATTGTTCTCTCTATATTCATCAGTTTTGGCTTGTTATCATAGTGTGCTATTTGTTTGTTTTAAAATTAGCACTGTCTGTTTCTGATGTTTGAAATTTGTTTTGTTTTTAAAAAAATATATTCTGTGTCCGAACGTCTTTTTTCTGTTACTGTCCGTGGGTTTTCTTAAATCACAACTTTCGGTTCGATCGTCATGCTTATTTACTTCGCTTTGTTCATTTCATCATTCGCAACAATGAATCTCTCTTTCTTTTACTCGATGGGTATAAATATCGTGCACAGAATACTTGTTATGCCCTGCATTAAAGTTTTATCTGATCTTGTCTGTTTGTGATCTAGAAATTGCATTTTTTAAAATGTTTTTTGTATACTCAGATATTTAAATGTATGCGCTTGTTTCATGTTATTTTTATTAGTGTCAAGTTGTATTATGGAGAATGTCCTTTCTCAGATAATCAACATTTTCCTCTTCTTCGTATGTAGAATCAGTATTTTTACTTTACTTTCTCTCATTATAATGTCATCATTTCGTAGCACTTTCTCAGTTTCAGCCGTAAGTGCTGTATTACGCACATTTTGTAAGTTGCTCTTACATCATGTTGGCATAGTGTAGGTTGTGTATTTTTGTCAGCATTATGAAGGTTGTGTATTCTACGGGAGTATGTTGTGTATTGTATGTGGACATATCGTAGGTTGAGTATTGTATGTGGACATATCGTAGGTTGAGTATTGTATGTGGACATATCGTAGGTTGAGTATTGTATGTGGACATATCGTAGGTTGAGTATTGTATGTGGGCGCATGGTAAGCTGAGTGCTTATGTGAGGATTCCGTCAGTCCAGGGAAAGAGGGGTGGGACTCTGTCTTCCTACCTGGCGCATCAACAATTGTTGAAAGGCCTTAGATAAGAGGTTAGCTGTGAATACTGACTGAATTATTTGCTTTGCACGACTTGTTCACATTCCCTGAAGTCTTTTTTTTTTTTGGCTTGAAAATCCTACATGACGGGGTGTATGGTTCCGTGCCCAAACTTCCTCAGTCGCCGGACATTTTTCCAGCTGTTTCAGTAATTTTTACTACAGTAACAATATCAAGTTTACAGCAGGACTCTGGGTCGTCCTGGGGGTCTGGATCCTTGGCTCTTTGTTTCCCATGCTTGTCGTGGTAGCCGATCTTCTCCCATTCTGCAGACATGGCCAAACCATCTTAGTTGGGACTGTTCTACTTTGGTCTGCAGGGGGTGGGATTTTAGGTCTTGACGTATCGTCTGGTTGCGGACCATGTCTCTTCTTGTTACTTCAACTACCTTCCTCAGATACCTCATTTCTGAGGTTTGGATCTAGCTTTTATGGGTTGTAGTGATTGCCCATGACTCGCATCCATATGTCAAGACTGGGACATAGGTGGAGCGGTATACAGCCATCTTCGTTTTCTTACCAACCTCTCTCTTGCTGAGGAATCCTCGATTTATGGCCTGAAAAAGTCTCCCAGCTGCTGCTTTTCGAGTGGCCAACTCTTCTTTGATGCCTCACTTTCGGTCTATAATAGCTCCGAGATATTTAAAGTGGTCGACCTGCTCCAGGACCTGTTCTCCCAGCTTAATCTGATGTCTTCTTTCTTCTCGTGATATCACCATGAACTTTGTTTTAGAGCTACTTATGACCATCCCTCTCTTCTCCAGCTCTTCCTTCCAGACTGCTTCTTCTTACGTCATTTAATGGGGTGGGTGGACATTTAAGAAAATTAAAAGGTAAGTAAATTTAGAGACCACCACCATCATCACCTTCATCACCATCATCATCACCTTCATCACCATCATCATCATCACTGATGCTGTGCCGTTTTTCTTCGGTGATCACATTTCACAACAATTTACGTGTTTTTTTACTGTTTTATGTTGACTTGTTCCCGTGTCTTATTCATTAGACTGTTCAGCGTCTGTTTTCTTTATTGTTCTCTCTATATTCATCAGTTTTGGCTTGTTATCATAGTGTGCTATTTGTTTGTTTTAAAATTAGCACTGTCTGTTTCTGATGTTTGAAATTTGTTTTGTTTTTAAAAAAATATATTCTGTGTCCGAACGTCTTTTTTCTGTTACTGTCCGTGGGTTTTCTTAAATCACAACTTTCGGTTCGATCGTCATGCTTATTTACTTCGCTTTGTTCATTTCATCATTCGCAACAATGAATCTCTCTTTCTTTTACTCGATGGGTATAAATATCGTGCACAGAATACTTGTTATGCCCTGCATTAAAGTTTTATCTGATCTTGTCTGTTTGTGATCTAGAAATTGCATTTTTTAAAATGTTTTTTGTATACTCAGATATTTAAATGTATGCGCTTGTTTCATGTTATTTTTATTAGTGTCAAGTTGTATTATGGAGAATGTCCTTTCTCAGATAATCAACATTTTCCTCTTCTTCGTATGTAGAATCAGTATTTTTACTTTACTTTCTCTCATTATAATGTCATCATTTCGTAGCACTTTCTCAGTTTCAGCCGTAAGTGCTGTATTACGCACATTTTGTAAGTTGCTCTTACATCATGTTGGCATAGTGTAGGTTGTGTATTTTTGTCAGCATTATGAAGGTTGTGTATTCTACGGGAGTATGTTGTGTATTGTATGTGGACATATCGTAGGTTGAGTATTGTATGTGGACATATCGTAGGTTGAGTATTGTATGTGGACATATCGTAGGTTGAGTATTGTATGTGGACATATCGGAGGTTTGAGTATTGTAGGTGGACATATCGTAGGACGAGTATTGTATGTGGGCGCATGGTAAGCTGAGTGCTTATGTGAGGATTCCGTCAGTCCAGGGAAAGAGGGGTGGGACTCTGTCTTCCTACCTGGCGCATCAACGATTGTTGAAAGGCCCTTAGATAAGAGGTTAGCTGTGAATACTGACTGAATTATTTGCTTTGCACGACTTGTTCACATTCCCTGAAGTCTTTTTTTTTTTGGCTTGAAAATCCTACATGACGGGGTGTATGGTTCCGTGCCCAAACTTCCTCAGTCGCCGGACATTTTTCCAGCTGTTTCAGTAATTTTTACTACAGTAACAATATCAAGTTTACAGCAGGACTAATATCAGTTTTACTGTAGTAACCGTGGCGTCGTCCACATATGACGTCACGCAGTGAGGGGTTCACAAAGTTGTGACAAACTGTGACTATAGGGGAGGAGGCTTGAATAAATGCGACGTCATATACCAAATAGGTGGGAGAATCGCTTCTTTCAATAATGTATTCGAAACAAAACCGGTTTTGTAACCTCCATCAATTATGTCTGCCATATTTAACAACTCCCACGTGAATATTTAACAACTCTAACGTCAATATTTAACAACTTCCACGTCAATAGTTAACAACTCCCACGTAAATATTTAACAACTCCCACGTTAATATTTAACAACTCTCACGTCAATATTTAACAACTCTCACGTCAATATTTAACAACTCCCACGTCAATATTTAACAACTTCCACGTCAATAGTTAACAGCTCCCACGTCAATATTTAACAACTCCAACGTCAATATTTAACAACTCCCTCGTCAATATTTAACAACTCCCTCGTCAATATTTAACAACTCCAACGTCAATATTTAACAACTCCAACGTCAATATTTAACAACTACCTCGTGGACGACTTATATTAAAATTATAATTTTATCTGAATTATCAGATAGCTGTTATAACCTTTAACTCGTTTAAATTGTTGTATATACATATAATGCAATATACACCTTTCCGATAAATTATGTTGATCTGGAAAGCATTTAGATTACTAGTTCGTTCAATGCAGGAGCATCTTACTCTGCCGTGGGATAAAGATAACGAAGAGAAATAATTCATTAATAACGACTTCAGTTTTTAAACCCTCGAATTTTAGTGGATTTCCTTTCATGGTTAACCTCACTTTAAGAAACGTTAACATAAGTAAGAATTCTTCTTCTGCCTTCTGCGTTCGTCCTGAAAAGGACGTTGGTTGCGTTGTGTCGCCATTTACAGCAAAGCTGCGATATCTGCACCTTTCGGTCCGACACATCCGACTTCGGCACGGCATTTTTAGGGCCGGGTTCGCCTTCCCATTTAGATCCCTACTCTCTCAGCGAGACTGCGGTGATGCAGCCTGTTTCCAGGACCACCACTTGGAGGTGGAGTAGGGTCTTGGTCAGCTCTGATTCGCTAACCCTGACGCAGGCAGTCAGCTATGGGTCACTGACTGCATTTAGCACTGTTGCTGCGTCTTGGGGTCCCATAAGTAAGAATTGAAGTTATTGATTTGTTTACATTAGATTTAATTTCTTTTTTTTTTAAATTGTTTGAATTAAAATTAAGCCAGATGAGCGATATATTTCATAAATTTAGCAACATTTAACTAGCAAAGCAGTCTTTGTAAAAACCTGATGAATTAAACAATATTTTACTTCAAAGACGGTTATTTTGTCTGCACCAGTAAACTAATTTACATTCGATTACATTCTTTCTTTTCGGTATTACCAAAAAAAAAGGGGGGGGGGGGAATAAGAGATTAATGATGCTTCATAAGGGGGGGGGGGGGGTGAGTTTTTGGTGCGAAATGTGACCCGGGGGGGGGCGGGGGGTATATAAAATGACAAAAGTTGCATGACGTCATGTGTGAACGACTCAAATGTTTGAATTAAGCAATGGCAGTACTACAATCAATTTTACTGTAGTAGAAAAGGTTCACACGATACTACTGTACTATTATCAGTTTTACCACACCTGTTATTGGAATCATATGTTGCTAGATATTCGAAGTGGCTGGGTGCATATTTGAATCAGATATACTGTAAAATGTGCTATATGTACACATTTAAATAAACAAATAAATAATGTTTTGCTGTTCAGAAGGTCCTGGGTTCGATTCTCCGGCGAGAATCACTTCTGTTGTTTTTCTATTGCCTAGTTTTCTACTTCTTTGTTTCTCAAGAGTGTCTGCAACATACCTTTATGCGTGTAATATTTATTTATGTGTACTCATTACGTGTTTAGTAATTCCAGTTGTAACTTTAGGCCATCTTCTTTCAGACATCAAATGCTGCAGTCCGATTTGGCAATCTCGTTCACTCGGCAGTGTCAAATCTCTTAATGCTCCATTGAGCAGAGAAGTTCTTCCGAGAAAATTTGTTGGTGTTGCGTTCCTTAAAGCTTTTCAATCCAGCTTTGTCAGGAGCACTACTTGGTTCTATTATCTCGGTTGACTATCGTCTGTGCCCTTTATACGCTGCTTTTGTCCTTATTAGCATTTGTGAAGCCGCGTGAGGACACCAGATTTGGTCCTAAAGGTTTTATGTGTCCCCCGCCGTCTTTATCCTCTACAGCTTTGCTTCTTTTTTCTTGTCTGTTGTCGTATTTGTCACATCTTTGCTGTTGTCTACTTCGTTTACATTTTCAGGGAAGGAAGAGCCAGCAAGAACGGGAACTGGTCACCCCACCTCTCATAGATAGACCTACGGCCTTATCCACTATGGGAATGCCTGTACCTTTTTTTTTAAACAATGTCTATCAAAGCTTTTCGTTATTATTGTTGTATCATGGGGGGAGGGGGGGTCTGTATCATGTATCCTCGTCTTTCAAATCCCCAGTGGCTTTCCATACATGACATTTCGGTCAGAGGGGTCAGTTAGTGAACTTATTCATAAACCACCTACGCGGCCATCCCTGATCCTTGCGAAAATATCTCGAAGCCAGAATATCAAGTTATCTTAACAAAGAGATATCCATGTCTTCCCTCAAAGGTGGCAATCTTGAGGGTGTAAGAAAATGTACTGTAGACAGAAAGTGCGTTCATGTTGCAACCGGTCAGAGCTTTATCAAAACATATAAATTATATAGAATAGACGTAGACATACCCTTCACACTCAATACATAATTCAACTGTTTTCCTCACACTTGAGCTCCTACCTCATCCCTCGAGCACGTTGGCGTGATCCAGTGACCTATGCCCAGAATGGAATTGCTAGTGCATCCTGTGTAACATGCCAAGACTGGTATTGTAAACTGAGGTCCGAATTGGTTGTCATGTCCTCATTACTGGCTTTTTCGGTTACAGTGGTTTTTTTTTTGGGGGGGGGGGGGGGGGGGGGGGGGGCGAAAGGGGGTGTCCCGAGCACACGAGTCCCCGACATTATCTGTTATAAAATCTATTACCAGCATTATTTATGCCTGTGGAGCAAGGTTCGAGGCGTACAATTGTTAATTCTCTATGTTACTGCTTTTATTAGCTGCTGTCCATTTGTGATTCTGTGTACATCCTTGCGTGTTTAAGTTCATTGCTTCATTGCGTTTTATATCGATTTTTAATTTTTCCAAACAAAATGGTGACGTAGTTGTGAAAGTAGTAGTTCGGTTTGTTTTCCGAAAACGGTTTTGCCACTTCAGAAGTTGTGGCCGGGAGCGGCACCATATTACATCATGTGGCAGTGCCGGTATATGCAGTATTTTCAGTTTACTTTACAGAGAGCAGATGTTTAACTGGCCTAATCACCAGAGATTTAGATTTCTCTCTTAAATTTGTGTTACCGGGTTCGATTTTCTTCTCTTAGGTGTTGATGTAGCGAATTTAATTGAAATGGATAGATTTCTTATCTAGATCTCAAAACTGTAGTAATTCACCTTTTCAACAGCGTTCGATTTCATGCAAAACTTTTAATATCTTTCAGCATGAAACTTAAAATTTCAACAAAGTCTGGAATTCAGAACATTTTTACAATAATAAGTATAATAAAATTCTATCATCTCATCAGATGCTTTCATCGATGCAAAAATCCCTTTTTGCATCCTTGTCTCGTAGGCCTACTCAATTGTCAAATATGGCGAACCTTCTCATTCCACCGTGTTCCTTCCCTTAAGTTACAGTCTTATTTTAGGTTCGACGACATTTACCCATCTCCTCAGATTTGTCCTTGATTTCTTTATCGTCATAAGCATTCCTTGAGTTAAATGCTTTCCAACACAAGAATATTTTCTACTCTACATGGTTTGAGGTGTAAGACTATTTTTTGCAAATTGACTCAAATCCTCGAACCTAGTTCTGCTGCGACTAGGGTTGGGAGCTCTATTCAAAATACATATTTAACGATTGCCACTACTTACGCCAGTAAGAAAATTATAACCACTCAATGTCCTGAAATACACATTTTATAAGAAATGTTGAAGTTTGATTTTCTTAAACTAAGAAATATGTAGAGCTGGACCAGATATGACCTCTTGAGTTGCGCTCTTTCATTCCACTCCCAAATGGCGTTGTTGTTCCACTTTCCCCGGGGTAAATCTGAGCTATCCGATTGGTCAGGGGAAATCACCCAATTATTAGAAATGGCGTGTAGAAGCGACTCTACCCTAAATATGTGACACTATTTATTATTTTCTGTTTCTCATAAAATATAAAATTATGGGGTGGTCTGTGCTTCCTCTGTCTTGTAAGAATACAGTCTGTTTCCAAAGGAACAACTATGTACACGGCCACATATAGATCCCGGGGCTCCGCAAATGTATCCCGTAGGGAGACATTTGAGTACTATCAATAACAAAAATCCATCCCCAAAAATTTCTAAGTTCAAAAAAATTTTTCAGAAAAATTTAAAGTTCAAAAATTTTTCTAAGTCCAAAAATATTTCCAAAAAATTTAATCTAATTCCTATACTGGGGTCCTATGTCTATATGAGGTCGTCTGCTATGTAAAAAAAAACTAGTAGTGGACATCAACTTCAAAAAGTGTAACTTATTCATCACATCATAATATTTTTCACCAACTTTACTAAAATGGCAACACTGACAAACAAAATCTGCAAAACAATCATAAGGTCATCACTAAAAAAAACGTGACGAGTGGCAACACTAGGGAATGAACAATAAACTATCTTATGTGCAGAACTTGGCTTGATTATCATAATCTATTACATTTCATTCAAAAATATAGTTGATTACATTCTCTTGGTTGTGGTAGGGGTGTTATCTCTTTTCTGTACTGTTATTTGCTCCATATATAAGTCTGCAAGACTTAAAAAAAATCTTTTTTTTTTTTTTTTTCTGGCGTACTTATTTATTCTATTTCCCAAGTACTCTGCAATATTCCAAGAAATGTCCAAAATCTCTAATTCCTATGGTAATGGCAATCCACTTTCATAGAATAGCCAATGTTTTCATGGGTACTCATCATCTTCTTCTTCTTTTTTTTTTTTTTTTTTAGTGAATGAGCCACTTGCTCATTATTACATGTAGGAAAACATCTCTTAAACATAATATGCATATGTATCAGACGATAATACGACCAGCATCATTTTTATAAGTAATCATTTTTCACAATAAAAGCATTAAAACCTCATGGCTTATCCTTATTTATCTATCTGAATGTTTCCTTGTTATAGACATTTTCTAAATGGTAAGTGTATAAATTCGTTCTAAGTCCGTCACTGTAGAAAATGTTCTATATTATATTTTTTTTTTTTTTTTTTTTCCAAATAAGTGATGTTTGTTTCCAATATCCGTACGTCTGGTGGTGATCCTGTCCATTAGTCAGTTATTTCTAATCATTCCTTCTTTTCTGTCAATACAGTATATATTTTTTTTTTGAACTCTTCCCTAGAAATATTATTTTATATATATATTTATTCTTCAAAGATCTTCTTTGACTTCCCATACATCAATTTTCAAACATCACATTATTCAGCAACCAACAGACGAATGTGTTACTATCATATTATGAAATAGAAGGGAAAAGAAAAATATAGTTTCCAAATCATCATGAATTTTCTACATTGGGTTCCGTATTACTTTATTTTCTCTTTTAAGACAACTGCTTATACTCTTGACAATATGTATCCATGTTGTCACTCTCGAGGCATCCTTGTATACAATTTATATTTGTCTCCTTTTTTTTTTTTTCATAACACCAATGTATCATTTATGGTGTTCCAATATCATTGTATCTATTCTAGTCCTCCTGTTATCTTGAGAATTCATCCTTAGTAACTCCCTATGTACCTTATCTAGCAATACCTTTATGCAAAACACATCAAACAATTATTTATGGAACTATCAACTGAGATGTAAGAACTTTTGACAATATGAGATGAAAAAAAAATTTTGGGGTCATCACTCAAAAAAAAATGTGACATAGAAAGGAAGAAAATAATCAATTGATCGTGAGGAATCTACAATATTCTCGTAAGACAAAGTTCCTGGCACTCTGACTACTATTTATCCATATTATTTCTGGTTATCCTTGCATACAGTGTACCATTTCCATTTTCTTTATAAGTCCAATTCCTCGCTCATGGTGCTCCAATATTTAAAATGTGGATCCTTCCTATTCCTCTTATTCTGTACTGGAAATATTAATTGTCCATGTACTATATTTGCGAATATTTATCATCAATATATCAACTAATCATTTATAGAACTATTAACATAAATGTCTAGACTTTACTAAAACATGAACAAAACATGTCTTTTTACATATGTGCAAAATTTCGACACCAAATCTGCCTTCGCTGGTCGAGGGTTAGTCAGAGTTATGTGGTGCCTGTAACATCCGCTGACTACAGCCAGATGGGTGACTTATGGTACTTATAATTCAAAAATCTCATCCGTCAGTTATCTTAAGTGTGGGGCGGGGGTCTATTTCATGGTGTCCTTGACCAAGTTTGCTGCATTTCTAATCTAGATATTCTTTTTTTTTTTTTTCATAGTACCTCCATGGTATATCTGTTACATGTCTGTCCTTGGGTTAACATTATTTTTTTTTTATCCAATATCCTCGGGGTGAGCAAATCTCAGTGTGTCCACTTTCATCAATCATTTATTTATTTTCTCTCCTGTAATTCTGGGTATGTTATGAGTATTTTAAATTGTCAATTTATTCCAACTATCTTACAACATTCTGTAATTCGTGATAAGGAATAGTCATTTGTTATACAACAATGTTCATATTACAAAGGCAATAAGCAAAAATCAAAGAGATATCTTCTCCAAAATGCGGATGCATCTCTATTTCCTTTACCTCTGGGCGTAGCAATTATTCAGTCATTATTTTTTTTCTCCATTATTTAATCTCCATTTTGTGTCCTTAGTACCTGTGGTTCCATGGGATTATCATAATTCATTTGTGTCTCTTGTCTACTGATAATCCTTCAATAATGACTTCAAATATGGTCCTCATATGTGCAACAATCATCTGCTCTGATTTGTTCCATGGTATTCATCAAATATTCTATTATCTCCTTGTCTTATCTCGTAACCACGAAAGACTAAGATTATTCCTCCTCCAATGTTAATGTGGGGGATTTTGTGCATAAACATTACAACAAAATCTCAGCTGTGACAACATAAAGTTTCACCTTAATATAAAATGGCATCTTCATCATACATAACCAGTTGCTTCTTCATCTCATGTGTCATTAGTGGTTATCATGCGGTAATGGGGTATTTCATTTGCTAGGTCAGCATGTGCAAATGCTATTTCTTTAACATGGGCAAAGGCATCATCAACAAATAGGTGTAATGTGTTCAATCTGGGGTTAGCATATACTAATGCTCTCAAGGGATTCTTCATTTGCAGAAATTCAGCATGCGCAAATGTCATTGGGGTATTTGTGATAGGCAGTAAAATTTTTGACAGTACTAATATACATCTGGGTCTAAAATAATAATGTACATTTGAAAATAAATAATCCTGTGGAGAAAAATAGCATAACCTACAATACTAGTTTTGGGTATGAATTATGTGCTGTTGAGAGATATTATAGTAGGAACAGTATGATTGATCAAGGTGGCAGATATCAAGGAGTTTAGCATAATATAGATCAAAGAAATATTAGTATGAGGTAAGAAAAAAAAAAACTACTGGTGTAAAGTGTCTGCATGAAAATGCTGGTGAATGGAGCGTGGAATATGATCAGTTACAAAAGTGGAGATGAATGTTACAACAGAATAGTGTGACACATGTGTTATAGGTAAAGTTGTGTAGCATTCTAAATATTAATAAAATGTATGTAACTAAATAATGCTGTCTGTGAACTCGTAACACCGTGTCTTATCAATTGTTTTAACATTTTTATTTCACAATTATGCTATCTAAAGAAAATCCATCCGTGTGCTGGTCTTGATTTCTTTCTGGGCATCCATATTCTAAGGCTGGAAAAAATAACTTTCTCAGTGAGGCTTTGACATCTTAGTCTGTAAGCAAGTCATTTGAACTGTCAAAAACTGAAAATAGAGTACATGGGGAGAGTTAGTACATTGTTAAAAAAGGTTTGTTCACATATGCGTTGACCGTGTTCGGATTTGCGAACATATAAAACACCTGGGCGTGTTTTTCAGAACAGCTTCGATAGTTCCTTCACCATCTCTAACCTTGCAATGTCCCGACTGCTTAGGCGAGCATCATACTGAGTAGCAGTGGTGATGACGGGTGTGATAGGCGACGACACTGCATTTGCTGATTGTTGGGACACTGAGGACATTGACGAATGCGGTGATGGCTTAACATCATTTGATTGCGGTGATGGTTTTACTGTGGTTAGAGTTTGTATGGCTGGAACATTTGTTGGTTTTGAGGCAGGTATATGTTTCGCCTTGATTTTTCTTCTGACCTGGTTGTGCTGAACGTTAGCACTGGTTACAATGGGCACAGTAATTTGCACACTGTTGTTTTTGACTAGTTGAGATGAGGCTAACACTTCTCGGCTTGGTTTTGGAACATGATTGCGTTTCTTCAGAATCTTTCGTCTGATATAGTTGTGCTGTATACGCGGAATTTTGTTGCTAGGGATTGAGTCATCAGATTGTTTTATAGGCGCGTTTGACGCTGGAGCTGACTGGTACAAATAATGTACTATCCGCATCACTGGTTTCAATGGAACTAGCTGTATCAATGTCTGTTTCTTGTTGGTATAATTCTACCATTTTTCTGTCATTATGTTCGTTGGGGTCTGACAAAGCTATGCTGTCTTGTTCTGTTTCGTCTCCATAAAGATCGCTGGTATATGGTTCTGCTTGGGTATAGTTTCTTCAGGATCTGATTGTTTTGAACGAGCAATCTTGTTCTTGTGGTATAGCAGTGTTTGGTTTTCACTAGTGTTAAAACTAGAACTGCCTGAACTGGGGGTGTGATAGGTATCAGCTGACGATTTATCACTGTGGGAGTAAGTTTGAGTGTGGATATAAGGTGTTTTTGTGTTGTCATCGTGTGACGTCTGTGGCATGATTTCTTCATTTCTAATGCGCAGGTCTCTGTCTTGTAGTCTATTACGTAATTCAAGTGGTGGGATATCTTCTTCGCTTTCGGACGAGTCTCGTTGTTGTCTTGCTCGATGTATATTTCATTGTGGGTGGTCTGGGTATGTGGTCGTCTTGGTAAAATTCAGAGTCTGTCGTCTTGACTCTGATATGTCAGACCAATCTCTGCTCGATGGACTATAATTTACGGTCGCCCCTCTGACTGGTCTCGTATTTGTCGTCAGAGGCCGCATGGGCCGTTCATTCTCAACTTTGATTTGTTTTACGCGAGCTTTTGTTTGGTGTTGTTTCTCTTCATTCCAAATAATGAAGTTTACAGGCGTAGTTTGTTTCATGATTTTGTAGCCATCTAACCATCGGTCATCGAATTTTGAACTGCGTACATGTTTCTTGTAGTATACTCTGTCTCCTATTTTGTACGTTGGTAGCTTGGCTGATTTATCATGTTGTTTCTGTTTCTTGTGAAATGCCTTCTGCGTATTTCGTTGTGCAATCTGGTGAGCTTTATACTTTTCTTGAAGGATTATTTCGATGGGGTCTTCTCCCATGTATTTTCTTTGTGGGCGAAGTAGGTTGTCTAACGGAAAGTTTGGTTCTCTTCCGTATAGCATGAGAAAGGGTGACATTCCTGTGGTATCGTTCACGTTTACTCGGATGGCTTCAAGAGCTTGGTTAATGTATAGGTCCCAGTATTGGTGGTTCCCCTTGATATATTTGCTAATAATATCATGTAGGGTGGCTTGCATGCGTTCATTTCTGCCATTTGCATTTGGGCAATAATAAGTGGTTGTAGTATGCTCAATATTCAGCTGGTGTAAGGTGGCTTTAAATGGGTTACCTATAAACTGTTTACGTTGTCTGAAATGATTCGTTTTGGACAGCCATGCCTGGGAATGAATTCTTGTAAAAAAATTTGCGTGATGGACTGCGATGTGGCATCACTGAGTGGGTAACTTTCTGGCCAAACAGAGTATTGGTCAACTATGTGCAGGAGGTATTTGTTGCTTGATTGGGTGAGTGGGTAAGGACCTGATAAGTCAATGCTCACTGTTTGCATGGGGTAATGGGAAGGTTGCATTTCTTGAAGGGGAATTAAATGTGGCTTCATGTTTCTCAATTTAATGTTCTACAGGTGGCTACATATTCTGTAATGTCCTTGTAGAAAGTTTGCCAATAATACCTTTTCTTTATGACATCAATTGTTTTGTCTCTTCCCATGTGCCGTTGTTATCATGAAACTGTAGCAATACTTCTGGGACTAGATGTGCTGGAATGACTTTTCTTAGTGTCCCTTCTTGTTTCTGATCAATATAGTATAGAATTCCATCCGTTGGGTGTACTGTAAAATCTTTACTTTTTGTTGGGTTTTCTTTCACGTATGTGAGCAGCTTGACAATTTCTGCATCTTTCGCTTGTTCTACTCTCATGTCAAACATCTCTTGGCTTTCTTCTTCTACTTGAGTGGCGGAATCTGAGGTACTTCTTCGACTTAATGAAGTAGTTTCATGAATTTCTTTAGCATTATCGTCAATCTCTGAGGATGTGCCATCATTTTTGACTCTATTTGTTTTCACTTCAGTTTCATCATCATATTTAATCCTGGATAAGAGGTCTGCACAGGTGTTCATTTCGCCTGGGGTATGTTCGATAGTGGTGTCGTAGGACTGTAAATTCATTGCCCATGTCTGTAACTTCTTTGGCTGTTCTTGTGTTTTGGTGAGCCAGTTAACCAAAGGTTGATGATCAGTTCTTATAATGAGTTTAGTTCCTCTGACGTAACAGTCAAACTTTTGTACTGCATAGTGAATAGCATATGCTTCTTTCTCAGTGGTGGTCCACCGTTTTTGTGACTTTGACAATGCGTGGGATAGGAATGCAATGGGTTTCTCATTTGGAATGTTTGGTAGGATGGGTGTTTCATCTTCTAGTACAGGTTGGACCAAACAAGCACCAATTGCGTTATCTGAGGCATCGGCGTATAGTATCATGGGCTGAGAAATATCTGGATGTCCAAGCAGTGGGATGGTGGTTAGGGCATTTTTTAGATACTCAAAGGATCTCTGGCAGTCTTCTGTCCATTTGAAGCGTGCATACTTGCGGGTAAAGGGCTATCAAAGGCTCTGCTGCTCTGGAGAAATTGATGATGTGGCGCCTATAGTACCCTATTGTACCAATAAATGAGCGTGTTTGTTCACCGTCTTGGAGCTAGGCATTTCTCTTATGGCTTTGACTTTATCTTCATCAGGTCTGACGCATGTCTATTGATGACAAAGCCTAAATATTTTGTTTCTGTCTTTAGAAACTCACACTTCGACAGTTTTAACTTTATTTGGTGATGCCTGAGTCTATCAAACACTGTTTCAACCTTGCGGAGGTGGTCTTCCATCGTGCCTGCGGTATGTATCAGGATATCGTCTATGTATGCCAGGGCAAATGGATGTAGACCCTTTAACACTTCATCCATGAGTGACATATATGTTGCTGGAGATCGTTTTAGCCCAAATGGCATAAAATTCCTAAAAAAAAAGCTTCCCATATGTGAACAGAATGTGGATTTCTGTTTTGCCTCAGGTGTCATGGGGATGCACCAAAAGCCTGACCTTGCATCAAGTGTGGTAAAGTATGTAGACTTTCCTAACGTCGCAAGTAGATCGTCTATCCTGGGGAGGGGGGAGGAAATGACTTTTGTGATTTTGTTAAGGGCACGGTAGTCGCAGCAAAAGCGACTGGAGCCGTCTTTCTTTGTTACGATCACTATGGGTGAGGACCATTGGGAACGGGATCTTTCGATGATTCCTGCCTGTAGCATTTCATTTATAGACCTTTCCACGAGTTCTCTATTTTTCAAGGGCGTATGGTAGGGTTTCATATGTATTGGCTCCTCTGTGGTTGTTTGAATGTCCATTTTGACAGTGGTAGTTCTGCCTAATTCCATTTCATTGAGTGCGAATACATCCTGGTGCTTTTCTACAAACGTTTTCAAACGTTGCTTATTATCTTCTGTGGCATTCAGGGTTGCAAGTAACTGAGCTATTCTCTCTCTGTATTTATGATCTGCTATGATATCTCTGGTCTGTCTTGATGCCTCCGTTTCATTCCCATAATTTTGGGACATTTTTCTTGCATCTTGTGAAAATCTCTGCTCCTGGTATGTGGCTTTCTTTTGCGTAGTTCTTTGCCGTTCATTGGGCTGTGCTTGGTACTGTCTCCTCTGCCATGTACTGTGTGCATTTCCATTTGTCACGGCATTCACTGTTTATTCATTTCTTATTATATTTCTGGGGTAGTCGTTGTTGTGCCATTTTTTCTGATTATTTCTGCCGTAACTGCGCTTATCCGCGTACGTTACTGTATTTCTTCTGTTTGTGCTATAGGGCTGTCTTCTTTCCCTGGGCTAAAATTTTTCTTTCTTTCTTTTTCCTTCTTTGCTTCTATTGTATCCTCCTGTGGTATAGTCATATAAGAATTCTTCCTTTTCTTCGGAAATTTCAATTGGTTTTGGGAACTTTATCATATCCACTGTTTTTGAGTTATATTGATACTCCATGGGGCATGTATCACTGTCTTGTCGCTTTGGATATCCTCCTGGCAAGACAATTTCTGTTTCTCTGTTACTCTGTGATATACAGCACTTCATCTTTTCTCTTGGTGTGCTGGGGCGCAAGAATGAGTAATTATAGTCATTTTCATACTGTGGCCTTTCTCTTCTTATGTATGGACTGGTTCGTTTCTGCCATCTGGGTAGGGTATGCTGTGGTGTAACATAACTGTGACTGATGTTACTGCTTTTTCTGCATAAGCCTTATATAACTGTTTACTTTCCGTGTACTATGGTTATTTGTACTGCGATTTCGTGCATTATGTCCTGTGGGTGTGGTTGTGTCTATTTGTGGATGGTTTCTATTGGTTTTGGTGTGTCTTATTGTTGTTGTATTTACTTGCGCTTCACCTGTGCCTTTTTTTATAGTGGTAGTTTTTCATGACATATTAATTATCATGATGGGGAAATCTCTGGACTTCGTGACTTCAGCGATTCCCTCTGTAATTTGCAACAATGGGTCATCAATAATGCTTTCTTCTGCTAGGGGCTGTACTTGAATTGATTGCCCTGGTGTTATGTACTCAGAATTTTTTACTCTGCCTTTTGCTATGACCCGGGAGTTTGGAGCCACCTTTATGGGAGCTTTAATCCTTACTAAAGACGCTATGGGGATATCGTCCTGGAGATCTATGTAGTATTGTTGACTTTGATTTTGTGGAGGTCTTATAGTATATTCGAACTTTGTGTTTGTTAAAAAAATCTCTCCTAGGATAAGATTTTCTAGACATTCCTTTAGTAATGACAAATGGGTGTTCAAAATTTGTTTCGCCTAAGAAAAATTTCAGCCACGCTGTCCCAACTGAATTTAGTCATTGTCCCGTGACTGAAGCTAGGTGTGTTTTGGACCCTTGAAATCGTACTACGGGACGGATCCACTTGAACAGCTGAAACCTGATAAGGCTGATGGATGCTCCTGTATCTACCAGTGCCCTATATTGTTGGCCCTGTATAGACATGATGCAGGAACTGGGGTCCGGATGTATTTTAGTTCCATCATGCAACATTTCTTCATATTGTATTTTACTGGATGGGCCCACTTGACAATTTCTGTTCTGTGTTGTTTCTTTTGTTTTGGACCAGTTTCTGTGATTGTTGCCCTCACTAACGGTCCTGTTTAGTGAGTGGCGCGGCCGTTTCCCTGTCGCATGAGGGGTTGAGGTGCGCCTCTGGGTATACTGATTTCTGGTTGTAATGGTACGTGGGGGTGGTGCGGGTTGTTGTGGTTGGTAACACCTCCTCTTTGACATGGTGCATGATTGTAATTTGCTCATACAGGACTTGTAAACATGTCGAGGCTACGCTGTAAAGCATCCGTTTGTATTGACATTTATTGACGTCGTTTTGGCCTCTGTGTGGGGGGTCTATAATTGCGGTGGCCTATCATCTCGTTTGTCGTGGGCGAGTCCATTGCCTCTGGTATGGTCAACTTCGCCATAGGTTCATGCTCATCATATAGTCCCTATATTCTGGTCGGGGTTCCCTACTGCTCTTTGTTGGAACCTTCGGTTGAAGATTTTCCTCCTGTATTGCTGTTGGATTGTTTCAGCAATAGTCATGGTGTTTTTCTAATAAGGATGCCTTCTGATATTTTCCGCTCTAAGGCCATCGGCAAATATATCCCAACTAAACTTGTATTTTACATAGGTGTGGTAGGGATTTCTCCGAACATATTGAAGGAATCGGATCTCAAAATTGTTGTAACCGATTACTTCTTTCTGCTTAGGCGTTGAGGATGCATCGATGGATTTCCTATATCTCTGGGTGAAAAAGTGTGGGGTTGTACCTCCTTCTTAAAAATCAGTCCGTACGAATCAGAACCCTCTTTCTGTTTCTATATGCAGTGCCGGTATATGCAGTATTTTCAGTTTACTTTACAGAGAGCAGATGTTTAACTGGCCTAATCACCAGAGATTTAGATTTCTCTCTTAAATTTGTGTTACCAGGTTCGATTTTCTTCTCTTAGGTGTTGATGTAGCGAATTTAATTGAAATGGATAGATTTCTTATCTAGATCTCAAAACTGTAGTAATTCACCTTTTCAACAGCGTTCGATTTCATGCAAAACTTTTAATATCTTTCAGCATGAAACTTAAAATTTCAACAAAGTCTGGAATTCAGAACATTTTTACAATAATAAGTATAATAAAATTCTATCATCTCATCAGATGCTTTCATCGATGCAAAAATCCCTTTTTGCATCCTTGTCTCGTAGGCCTACTCAATTGTCAAATATGGCGAACCTTCTCATTCCACCGTGTTCCTTCCTTTAAGTTATAGTCTTATTTTAGGTTCGACGACATTTACCCATCTCCTCAGATTTGTCCTTGATTTCTTTATCGTCATAAGCATTCCTTGAGTTAAATGCTTTCCAACACAAGAATATTTTCTACTCTACATGGTTTGAGGTGTAAGACTATTTTTTGCAAATTGACTCAAATCCTCGAACCTAGTTCTGCTGCGACTAGGGTTGGGAGCTCTATTCAAAATACATATTTAACGATTGTCACTACTTACGCCAGTAAGAAAATTATAACCACTCAATGTCCTGAAATACACATTTTATAAGAAATGTTGAAGTTTGATTTTCTCAAACTAAGAAATATGTAGAGCTGGACCAGATACGACCTCTTGAGTTGCGCTCTTTCATTCCACTCCCAAATGGCGTTGTCGTTCCACTTTCCCCGGGGTAAATCTGAGCTATCCGATTGGTCAGGGGAAATCACCCAATTATTAGAAATGGCGTGTAGAAGCGACTCTACCCTAAATATGTGACACTATTTATTATTTTCTGTTTCTCATAAAATATAAAATTATGGGGTGGTCTGTGCTTCCTCTGTCTTGTAAGAATATAGTCTGTTTCCAAAGGAACAACTATGTACACGGCCACAAAGTAGCATCAAGTTTTGTTCTATCAAGAGCAGTGGCGTTACATTAGAAGGTGCGCTAAGTTATATCTTATGTAAATCAGTCCTTGTCTTAGAAAAAGCACTAAGTTTGTGTTTTATGTTTTTTTTTAACGAGTCGTTGTATTGGTTGTAGCACAAAGTTTCCTTTTCAGCAAATCTGTTATTGCATTAGAAGTAGCACTAAGATTTATTTTTTGACGTAGTATAATTGACTTTTTTTTTTTTTTTTAACAGGAAGTTTATTTTCCTTACTTTGAAAGAAGCGGGAAACATAATATCCTTACACTGGACATTGCGATAAGAATTTCCGTTTCGAAAAAGAAGTTTTATCGCATTACAAGTCAGATGTTTCAACACATTGAGAGTAGCAATACATTTTGTTGTTCAAGCTTCTCTGATGGCCAACTTTTTTCAGTGATAAAGCGTCATAAATATTTGTAACATGAAAATGTAAATGTTTGTGAAAATGAAAAGATTTACTGTTTATACCATAAACTCTAAATGAACTGTACCGATGTCATGTTAAGTGTCTAAATGAACTGTACCGTGGTAGTGTTAGCCATCACCGGTGTCAATACCTTGTCGAGGTATGGCGGCTTGCGTACCCAGATTACCCCCAGAGCTATGCCAGCTGGAGTTTTACTCCTGGAAGGTTCTACCAAGCTGGACAGGTTTGCGCGAGCAGGGGTCAGACTAAAGCAGACACCCTGGTCCTGCAAGTTGGGGGTTTTAGCATAGGGAGGACACCCCTGTCTATGTAATAAGAAAGGAAGTTACGGAAACGACAACAAATGAACAAACTTTGCTGCGGGACGAACATCCGGAGTCTGAGGCTCGTATGACTGTCAGTGGTGAAAGCCAAAAGGAAGCCACTGACACGAAAACGGACGTCCTGACCGCAAAACGTGAAACAAGAATAGAATTTTGGAATGTCAGGACAATGAACGAGACGGGTAAACTAAAACAGGTCACAGCAGAAATGAGAAACTATAGATTACACATTCTAGGGATAAGCGAGAGCAGATGGACAAGGCAGGAAAAGTTAAAACAGCAACAGGAGAAGCAGTACTTTACTCTGGAAGAGAGGATGGACAGCACAATGAAGGTGTAGCCTTTATTCTACAGAAAGGAATAGAAAGGACATTACTGGAATGGAAACCTATCAACAACAGACTGATAAGAGTAAGATTGAGAGGGAGATTCACCAACACTACAATAATACAATGCTACGCACCAACGAATGAAGCGATGACGAGGTCAAGGATGAATTCTATCAACAACTGCAGAAAGAAATGGAAGACACACCTAGAAATGATCCTATCGTATTAATGGGAGACCTCAATGCGAAAGGTGGAACACACAATACATATAATGAAAGAGTAATGGGGAAATGCGGCAGCGGAACAGCAAACGAAAATGGGGATAAATTAATAAGTTTCTGTAGCATTAACAACCTGGTCATTGGAGGAACACTTTTCCCACACAAAGAAATTCACAAATTCAGATAGACCACATTATGATTAACGGTAGATGGAGACATGCATTACAAGATGTGAAGGTAAGAAGAGGTGCGGATGTGGGAAGTGATCACCATTTAGTAGCAGCAAAACTGAAAGTGAAACTAAGAAGGGCTGGACCAACTGTAACTACACAGAAAAGGTTTGACATCAGCTAATTGAAGGATCCCCTTACCATAAAAGCTTTTGCGGCTGATATAAAGAAGCGATATCAATTTGCCAAAAGTCAGGAAAAGACATTGACTGATGATATAGACCAGAAATTCAACACCATTTCAACAATATATAAGGAAAGCAGCAAATCGTGCTTGGGATTCCAGGAAAGGAAGAAGCAAGACTGGATAACACCAGAAACATTAAACACCATAACGATGAGAAAGGAAATGAAAAGAAAGAAAACAGAAGCGAAGTCCCCCAGATTAAAGCAACTATATAGCGAACAGTGCAGTTAGCTGGACAAGAAAGTTAAACGCCAAACCCGACCCAACAAAAGGAATTTCCTAGACGATCTTGCAAGACAGGCAGAAGAGGCAGCACTGAGAAATGAACAAAGCACAGTATACAAAATAACTAAAATCATCAGCGGAAAACGAGGTGCAAACAATATTACATTAGTAAGAGATAAGCAAGGAAATCTCATCACGACAGCAGAGGGACAGAAAACAACAAAGGAATAATTGTCAAATTTCACAAGAAGGGACTGCAATAATTGGAGAGGAATAACTCTCCTCTCAGTTCCCAGCAAAATACTAGGCAGGATAATTATACAGAGAATCTCAAAAGCAGTAGACCACAAACTGAGGAAAGAACAAGCAGGATTTAGAAAGAACAGAAGATGTGTAGATCATATATTTACCCTCAGGAACATTATAAAGCAGTGCTCAGAAAGGCAAAGACAGCTGTACATTAATTTCATTGATTTTGAAAAGGCTTTTGACAGTATACATAGGGACAGTTTATGGAAAATACTGAGGGCTTATGGAATTCCAAGCTGCATAGTGTCAGTCATAAAAAGCCTCTATGCCAACTTTACGTGTAGCGTTGGGCAGAGCAACCTAACCTTTGAGGTGAAGACAGGAGTACGACAGGGATGCCCCTTATCAACCACTCTATTTTTAACAGTCATAGACTGGGTGATGCGCCAGACAACAGAGGGCAGTCCAAGAGGAATAAGATGGACTACATTTTCTCCATTGGAAGATCTGGAATATGCAGATGACATTGCACTACTAACACATTCACATCAACACATCCAGGAAAAAACAGATAGACTTAATAAGTTTAGCCAGCAGGTGGGCTTGAACATCAATCTAAAGAAGACAGAGGTCATGACGCTCAATGTGAGCAACCCTGAGACCATATCAGTAAGGAATCAGCAACTGGAACAGACAGACACCTTCACATACCTAGGATGCATAGTAACACCAGACGGCGGAGCAAGCAAAGACATCAACAACAGAATGAACAAAGCAAGAACAGCCTTTTTTAGTCTAAACAACATCTGGAAGTCCTCTCAGTACAGCACAAGCACAAAATTAGGATTATATCAGAGCTAAGTGCTTTCTGTGCTTCTCTATGGTGTGGAATGCTGGAGAGTTACAGAGAAGGAAATGTCGAAATTGTCCTCTTTTCACACAACATGCCTAAGAAAAATTCTCCGAATCTTTTGGCCGAATACCATCACCAACCAAGATCTGCTTACTCAGAGCAAGCAAGAGGACATGCACACCATCATAGCTGGCAGACTCTGGAGCTGGGTTGGCCATGTCCTCAGAAGAGACCCCGATGCCATCACACAAGAACAGCTATGCAATGGACCCCTGAAGGAAAACGAAAGAGAGGCCGACCAAAAACAACTTGACGGTGGACTGTGGAGGCTGAGATGCAAAGAATGGGGCACTGTACGAAGGACGGCCACCGACCGAGCAAAGTGGAATCAATTTGTTGTTGCCCTACAAGACGCCACCAGACGTGATGACCACTGACTGCTTTGACGGTCGGCGGCTAAGGATCAAAGAAGAAGAAGTGGTAGTGTTAAGTGTCTAAATGAATTTTACCATGGTACTGTTGAGTGTCTAAATTAACTGTAACGATATCATGTTATATGTCTAAATTTACTGTACCGATGTAATGTTAAATGTCTAAATTAACTGTACCGAGGTAATGTCAGTGGCCCCAGAATATGTCTGATAATAATGAGGCATTAAATTTATTATAGTGCGGTTTCGATTTCCGCGAGGGTTACGTTTCAGAGGTGCTCGTAATTCGAGATTCGCATAAATCGAGGTCATTTTCACTTTAGAAATTCAGTTCGTTGCAGTTAGGGAGATGCTTCTGCAAGGCGGATTAAAATAACAGTTTTCATAAATAACATGAAAATGAACATAAAACACAAGAAACATAAAAACATGAAATTATTAATTTAAATGGATAGAAAATATGTATTTGTAAGTAAACTATCTGTGAAATTTAATAAGTGAAACAAATTCCCACAAATATTTCGGGAAAAGGCACGCATTGCACCGTGAAGAATAAACGGAACACACATGTTACCATGGCAAGATTTTAAAAGATATCTATACATTTGCCAAAAATATTTGTGATAAAAAAGCTGTTAATTTAATTAGCCACATTTCATTTTACTTGTTCAATCTCACTTCTCTCCATGCCAAGTTGGAGTAATCTTGTGCGACGGCAGACCCTTTTGAAGACCCATATTAGATACTCCATATTTGTTTTCGCCACTGTTGGACCACTACTGCAAAGCAAGGGGGGCAATTCTGTGACATCTCCATATATTTCCCAATGTAATGAAAGCTCATTTATTCTGTTGTATTGTTATTTTGATACCATTGTCGGCCCATCCAACAGTGTCTGTATTTCTGTATTACCAATATTTCATTTTATAACTGTGTCTGCAAATCCTTTAGTACAATTTTTCATAGTGTATACATACATAGACCCATAATTACATTACAGTAAAAATCTATTTCATATCACAGTTTAACTTGTAGACTGTGTCTGCTGGTAAATATATGTGTACATCTTTATTCTGTAAATATATGTGTACATCTTTATTCTGTAAGTTAGGATTGTCGTAGTTTTGCTTCATGCGACTATTACCGTGACTGGAAGAACCGAACTTAAGCCAGTGTGGCTAACACAAAAGAGCTTATGAACCATATGTCATGAAACCAATAGACCACGTCAGGAGAAAGCTAGAGACGCGGGGCTCTGTCAAAGCCGCTACAACAGAAGATGAGGATGTTCGTAATTTAACACAGACGAATACAGAGCAGTGTGAGACAGCAGACGATAATGAGGTAGGACAAATGCCGTGTGGTGTTTTGAGACATAGCAGTGTTGTCAGCTCTCTAAAGATTTTAGACATAGCAGTGTTGTCAGCTCTCTAAAGATTTTAGACATAGCAGTGTTGTCAGCTCTCTAAAGATTTTAGACATAGCAGTGTTGTCAGCTCTCTAAAGATTTTAGACATAGCAGTGTTGTCAGCTCTCTAAAAGATTTTAGACATAGCAGTGTTGTCAGCTCTCTAAAAGATTTTAGACATAGCAGTGTTGTCAGCTCTCTAAAAGATTTTAGACATAGCAGTTGTCAGCTCTCTAAAAGATTTTAGACATAGCAGTTGTCAGCTCTCTAAAAGATTTTAGACATAGCAGTGTTGTCAGCTCTCTAAAGATTTTAGACATAGCAGTGTTGTCAGCTCTCTAAAGATTTTAGACATAGCAGTGTTGTCAGCTCTCTAAAGATTTTAGACATAGCAGTGTTGTCAGCTCTCTAAAGATTTTAGACATAGCAGTGTTGTCAGCTCTCTAAAGATTTTAGACATAGCAGTGTTGTCAGCTCTCTAAAGATTTTAGACATAACAGTGTTGTCAGCTCTCTAAAGATTTTAGACATAGCAGTGTTGTCAGCTCTTTAAAGATTTTAGACATACCAGTGTTGTCAGCTCTCTAAAGATTTTAGACATAGCAGTGTTGTCAGCTCTCTAAAGATTTTAGACATAGCAGTGTTGTCAGCTCTCTAAAGATTTTAGACATAGCAGTGTTGTCAGCTCTCTAAATATTTTAGACATAGCAGTGTTGTCAGCTCTCTAAAGATTTTAGACATAGCAGTGTTGTCAGCTCTCTAAAAGATTTTAGACATAGCAGTGTTGTCAGCTCTCTAAAAGATTTTAGACATAGCAGTTGTCAGCTCTCTAAAAGATTTTAGACATAGCAGTTGTCAGCTCTCTAAAAGATTTTAGACATAGCAGTGTTGTCAGCTCTCTAAAGATGTTAGACATGGCAGTGTTGTCAGCTCTCTAAAGATTTTAGACATAGCAGTGTTGTCAGCTCTCTAAAGATTTTAGACAAAGCAGTGTTGTCAGCTCTCTAAAGATTTTAGACATAGCAGTGTTGTCAGCTCTCTAAAGATTTTAGACATAGCAGTGTTGTCAGCTCTCTAAAGATTTTAGACATAGCAGTGTTGTCAGCTCTCTAAAGATTTTAGACATAGAAGTGTTGTCAGCTTTCTAAAGATTTTAGACATAGCAGTGTTGTCAGCTCTCTAAAGATTTTAGACATAGCAGTGTTGTCAGCTCTCTAAAGATTTTAGACATAGCAGTGTTGTCAGCTCTCTAAAGATTTTTGACATCGCAGTGTTGTCAGTTCTCTAAATATTTCATCATCATCGTCATCTATTTCCTCTCCGCTTCCCAAGGAGCATGGAGCCACCACCACAGCTGACCCTTTTTCTGGAAGCCTGCACAAAGCATTCACATATTCATACAGCAGTAGTTTATGTTAACAATTTGTTTTACATTACGAATTTACCAGCAAGCGCTAACTTCTGTTTCTTTTTTTGTTTGTTTGTTATTGTTATATTGTGTTCATGCATGCATTATTGTGCAAATCTCATTAGTATTTGTAAAAATTGTAATGGAGATATAGATATGTCTGAGAAGAACTTTCGTAGATTATTGAAACTGACACTATTCAATCCTGCGGTCACGTTGACTTCTTAAATTTTAACCCTTGATCTTCTTGAGATACCTTTTGCTGACACATTCTGGCATTTCTGTGTTATACTCTTTTTTTTTTAATAACCGAGTCCGATACAATAACTGTCCTTGAGATTCAGACATCCACCTCTGGTCTACAGTAGCTGCCTTTATCTCCATTCTAGTGCTGGAAGTTATTTTCATATAAGTTATAATATCTTTTGTTTTTACACTACTATCATTCCCCTGACACAATAGATCACAATGTATTATTTTACCATTTGGAATGAAACTCAGTTTTGATCTCAAAACAAAGTCGAGGAAAGCATCAATGTAGGTTATTTTGTCTAATAATTACGGACTAACCTGTTCAGTTAAAATGGGTCCCATTTACTCTTACCTGTTCACTGACCATTTCAAATACTTGGTTTTTCAGAGTTATGGTGGCAAGACTCCTGAATTTTATCGCTGCTACATAGAAAATTGTAATGGAGATATAGATATGTCCGAGAAGAGCCTTCGTAGATTATTGAAACTGTCACTATTCAATCCTGCGGTCACGTTGACTTCTTAAATTTTTACCCCCTTCATTGAATTTTCTTGACCTTACTGTGAGTACTGGTACTCATGGTTTTATAGAATGCTGTTCATTGAAAACCGACTCATGGTTTCCTCCTTTACATCGCCCTTAAAGTTGTAACCACGTGGTTTCTTTCTTCCGCTGACTATCAATTCGTTTACGGTCGTCCGAAAAACAATGATGATAATGATAATTTCCAGGAAATGAATCTCACCATGATGATTGCATTTCTTTCGTCGACGTCCCTTCATCCTGATCGGTGGTTTTTAATCCCAGATATCCTTCTTACCACAAATTAGCCCCACGCGACTCTCATTCTCACGACTCACTAGGATACTGCGACCTCACCAAAAACAACAAAACCTGTTTCTAGATCTGACAGATTGAAACTTGTGTTTAACCATCATTCCGTACTGAGGTGTACGTCTGGTGGCATGTCGCAGGGATACAAATTTCAGGACGTTTTTAGAAACCTAATTCACAGCCCTCAATGGTCAGCATAGCACCAGCCGTAACACACTTTTGCAAAGCACCAAGACTTGTCAATCTTTAAGAGGGTGACGAACTTGTCTCCCGTTGATGAGGAAAACATGGAAAGAGAGCTGATGACAGCTTATAGACACGACTGACCAGGAGGATTTGGCATGTGTTTTTGCTTATGAAGGCTTTTGCTCCTTGGGGAGCTAAAGGGTATTGATTTGATTGATTTGATTGATTGATTGACTTTGGTTCGTTTGTGGTTTTATGGCTAATAAACTGTGAACTGTCCATCGATCTATTGGTCGTGGTCATTCTGGGACCTCTGACATTAATGTCACCGCGATCCGCGCATGTCATTCTGATTACAAAAAACTGTTTTTCTGTGGAGAATCGTGCTAATATTTGTGTTAAAGGTTTGTCCTTTGTCCTTGTGGATTTGAATGCCAATCATCAATTTTATTTACTTTAAGCTATTTTGATAGCTGTTCTTTCTCTCTTTCTCCTTTTTATTTATTTTTTTTTCCATTTTGATTTCTTGTATTCATATTTTATCCTCAAGTGTTTTTTAATTGTCTTCTGTTTTGTACGAGTAGCCATTCCCGATTTAGAGCCAATATCGGCTTTGACGTCCCTGCATTCTACATAGCCCAGATTTCTCATCCACTCCCGGTTAATTTGTAAAATAATATTATTTTTATTTGGTTTTGCTTGTCTTTTCTCTGCGCTGATATTTCTTTCTCATTCTGTGTTGTTATTTGCGCATCCAATATTACATTTGTATCTTTTCCTTGACGCTATCTATATCTGTTTAATCGCAATTATATAACCTTTTTCTCCTCACAAGTGATTCGTTGTTGTATTCCTGTCTCTTTGTCATTTTGTCAAAGCCCCCCCCCCCCCCCCTACTAACAATACTTTTTCTGGATCCTTTTGTGACCCTTTTTTATGGATCTGCGGCTCCCGAAATGTTTCATGTCTCTACGGCATGGTCCTTTTACAAAACTGACTCTATAGCATTCGTCTTTCCTTATTTTTGTGTGGGTGAATGTGTATGTAAACATTACTATACAGTTTTTAGTATCCGCAGCGTAATTCTTAGTTTATGTGGACGATGTTGTTTTAAAATTTACCATCCTTTCTAAAGTTCTCAAGCCGAGAGACAACAACAGTGGTTCCAAAACTTTTTTCTTTCTGGGCCACACTTTCGGAATGAAAATTTGCTCGCACCACACCTAATTTTTTATTGATAAGAAATACTTTCAAACACACAAAAATAAACTCATAGCAGTGCTTTATTCATAACTGTGGTGGATTTTGCTGTTAAATAGCTAAAATGTGAATTTATGCAGATGTGAGGTCAAGCTGTGAAGGCCCCTGAGTCTAATAAATAATAGGGTATGTATTTTCAGAGAACCTTGCTGCTTCCACCCTACGACCTCAACCCGCAACGTATTTTCTCCTAAGTAAAATAATGGTGTATGTATGTTATCTGGCTAATGTCTAGGGTAAATGATGTTAAAATGTGATGTAATTAAACTGACAACACAATACACCTAAGAACTGATAGGAAAAGTAAGTAACAAACCACCCAGATTTAAGTTTAAATGTCTGAAAATTAATTTTTTTTTACAATTTTATTGTTCCAGTATCACAATTTTTGTGTATACTGGAATTATTGAACTTCAAAATGATCAATCAAAATATTTACAATCAAAATGATTCAACTTTATAACTGTATATATTACTATTCAGAAATTTAATTACATGTGAGTTCAATCTGGGACAGTTTTTCACAATGTACTACTGATCCTATGAATGGGTACTGTATAGGAAGAACGTCTGAGTTCATCACAATCTGAAATAATTTATTTAAACACTTTGGGAAATGAGAAAGTAATTTGGTTTTGATCTATCAAATGCCTGCAGACAAAACTGGCCTAACTTTGTGGCTTCTGATGTGCAGGATGCAGTATAAGTCACACCCCCAGCTTCCAATAACAAGTCAGGCTTCTGATCTTGAAATAACAAGGAGGCACACAGTTGAATACTCAGCCTCAACTTCTTTAGGAGTGCAGAATGGATAATACAGATCTCAGTTGGCAAACCTGGGCTCACTGTCGAGTCAAAGATGAAACCCTGCGAAAAATATAAATGCGTGCCCTACATCACCCTCTGATATACTCTCCTCTTTCCCCTAATCTAAAAACCTTTTCAATCTACATTATTCCAGATTCAGTAAGAGGTAACAACTGCACAATTATAGTTAACGTTCTTACATTGGTTTAGTTTGTTACCCCCAACTTCATGGTCAAATAAACTTTCAAGAACTTACGTTTGACACCTTACACCTTGAACAAACGCAAATACATTTAAGTTAATAATATCAAGTCATGTTACAAAGCGACGGGTGACTTGCTCAGACGAAGACGCGAGTGGGTTTTCTCCCTGAGTCTTATGTCACAATACTGTAGCAAACAATTTCCCCATTACATACTATTTTATTCTTATTTTCTCCACCAAATTTGTCAGAAAAAACCGGTCCGCCCTTTTCTACAACCTGTTTACTATATTTCCCTTAACAACTCTGTAGGAAACAACCACAAAGTTTCTGATGTTTGGCTTCAACTCTAGAATAATCATTTTTCCACACTAATTTTTCATACATATTTCCAACTTAATACACTACATACATCTTAATACATCATAATATTCTGATACCGAAGGTTTTATTCTCCTACCGCATCAAATGAAAATATTCCTACTAAATAAGGTCTAAATTGCGATATATATGGTCAAATCCCAGATCGCTTGCTGGTGTCAGATCACCAAAGTCCAAGACACGTACTCCCCTATCTTTGCTTTAAACAAAAAAACTATTATTTGTAAGAAAAACAATTTTCAAAAAAGTGCGGCGACGAACGCCGCCTTTCCCAAATGATTTTTTATCACCCTCATAGTACTATATGCACTCCAGGCCAATCAGGAACTGTAATGGCTTTCTAAGCGGTACCGCGTAATTTTCAAAAACTGGCACTACTATTTATCAAATCTTCTGGACTAACTTCCCAACCTCTATCCCCCACTACAAGGGCAAAACTCTAGAAATGATTTCATGTCCCTGTTTCCGTCCTACCTGTCAAACTCCGTCCAATATCCTCAAGTTAGTTTTCCTAACAGTTCTTATCAATTTCTGGAAAAAACCAACTATTTCTATTGATCCTGTTGTTATCTGTTCCCACACAGTGAATTACATTTTTTATTCTTGTATCTCCATTTTATATTCCAATCTATTATCGTTTTTATTCTGGCATTTTCCTCAACTACAAAACATATTATTTCTACCTTGCCAATCTCAAAATATGTAAACCACTAATTCGTAGTAACCCACACCAACCGTATGCGCTCTTCCCTCTCCACCGTTCCATACGCGTTATTCTTTTTCAAAATAATTCCACGATTATAATCGCGTAATTTTTTTTTCGTTTATCTTTACGACTATCGTTCGAGCGCGAGTCATTACAGATACAACGCGTGTAGTACACATACGTCGCACCAAAATGCGACAAAGTGCTGTCTGTACGCTTACACATTGCGACTACTTTTATTCGCATTGAACAATACGTGGTAGTGTGTGTTTTTGTGTGTGTCTCGCGTCCCCAATCCAGTGTGGTTAATATACATACGCATCCTGCGATAGCAGAAAAAAGGGGATTTTTCTATCGTATTTTTGAAACAAAGCTCTACGATAACGGCATGCCACTATCGTCCTGCTCGCGGCGCCTCGCGACGACCCAAGCAGACAACCAAACGCGTGCGTCAGAACTTGTTTGCGATTCTCATCTATGTCTCCCTGTTTCTTATGTCTGGTCCTTTTATTCTTTTCCCCGTTTCTATGTCTTTACTAACACTTCTCCGGAAACAACTAGGCTTTGGGTTGCTGTGTCAAAAAATATGTGCTTTACCGTTATGTGTCACCAGATGGTCGAGGCATAAAATCTTTAGCAACTGAACTTTGCCGGCGTCAGGAGACAACGTTTCATCCAAAACATCGCTAATTTACATTCCAAGTGTTATTATTCTAACCACATATAAAACAAACTAAATTATAGATATATGGACTATATCTTTTCGAACATCGGGGTGAAATCTCGACATCCATCACAATAACCATAAGAACACAACCAACTTTAATAAAATTGATCATCAACATCCAGAAAGTCATAAAAAACATTACAGCTACGTTAAAAACATGATTCATTCACAAGAATATACATCATTTTATGAGAGATTGTTTTTTCTAGGGTAAATATCATTAATATTAGTCAGGTCTTATTTGAGACAAACAAACTCCTCATCAACACAAAGAAGCCTTTCTCTCTTGTCTGGTCATTGTTGTATATTTGTCAGTAGCTGAAAAATTTTCCTGTTCGCTACACAATATATCGCCGAGAACTGAAATTATGTTTTGATATAAAAATGAATTACATGCTTACTATACACTAAAATACTCTGAAGAATTATATCGGTTTCTACATACACATGTTTTCCTCATACTTGTAATATCACATGGAAACAAAAAAAATAATAATATATATATATATAAGAAAATGGCCTTCAATATTATTTTTACATATGAATTTTTTTTTAATCTCTCTAAAAAATCCATGGACTGCCTTATGGAATCTCTTCCGGCCACACATGCCATCCTTTCCGCAGCCACACAAACCGTTTAAAAACCACTGGAACTAAGAACAATCCTGATTCCTGAGGTTTAGAATTACCTCTTTCTTTAGTCGCCTTGAGGGATCATATATGACCGAGGAAGCTGTTTAGTTCTTATGCACATTTTTAATTGTAAGTTGTTTCGTAAAAACAGAGTGTGTATTGCTGGAGCGATTGAAAACAATAAACCAGAACTGAAGGATAATTTTTGATATGCTGAATGCAAATAACCGATCTTTCAAATAATGAACGGGACTGCCTCTCTACCAGCCAGGTAAAAAAAAAAATATAATTAATTTTTTCAAGCTAATTCGAGGACCATAAAATTCTATACCAACTGATGAATATTTATGGGTATTAAGAAATTTAAATAAACTTAGAAATAGTACTTAAACAAAAGAAAGTTTTTGTGGTAACTTTCGTAACTAATAGTAATGTTTAATAAACCTAGAACATTACCCCAGCACTTTTCATATAGTGAGTAGGTGCCCTACTTGCGAAGAATACAAGGATGTTAAATTGGCATGAGAAGATTACTGATCGTGGAACTGAAGGAGAGAGCCCATAGACTAAAACACCTGTGGAACTGGAATATGAAGGAACAAAAGCGTCCGTAAAATAGGATATTTCCTTAAGGATACCTGCTGATATAGCGTTATAATACAGTCCCTACTGTACAATCCCCAGGGTAAGAAGAAATAGAGAGAGTGCCAAACTATCACATGGAGTAGAGAACAGGAGAAAGAAACAATGTAAAAATATGGATAAGGAAGGACATAGACATTGACAGACTTGCACAGGTCAGAGTTGACAATTTTGTATTTGAGAACCTGTTTATCCCACGGGGAGCTGAAATGGAACTGATGAAATGGATCAGGAGAGGACGATAATGAATGATTGAATGTCGATGATGATGATGATGAATATTTTTTATGTTAATAGTGTACAAAAAACGTGCTGGGGCCCCTTTTAGACGCGGAGCATGGGGCGAACCATATTTATATTTTGCCATATCCATGGGACCAATAATCACTCCATAACAGAGAAAAACTCTTACATCCAATGATAAAGATTTGTCGCAAAAAATAATCAATTTATACACACGATCTGCTTTCATCCTGGGGATTAGCTCTCTTTCAATTTCTGAGATGTAATCGGTCCGTCTAATGTAATTAAGTGGTGCGGCAGTTACTTGAATATATTGATTTGGGTTTTCGTAATTGTCAAGTTATTTTTGATGCGGTGAATACCGGAGAAGTCCTATTTTTAGTTTAAAGAATAGAATTTCATTATCTTCTATCTTGGTTTGCTTGATCAGGCTGCCAAGTTTCTTTGGTCTTTTTAAACTCTACTGCTCATTCATTTGTATCAATCCTTTTCTGTAATGAGTAAACTCTTTTCTTTCTCACTTTCTTCTACTATTTAGACTATGTCACTCAGCGTATATTATGTAAATGGTGTATTATATCATGAACACCATCTCGGTTTATTCCTCATACATATTCTGTAATAGCAATATTTATTTTTTCTGCGTTTTCTCAGTACCGACTACAAAAAAGTGGTTACCAAAACTGAGATAGGTTTACTTTTTATACCTGAGGTCGTTATTTTTATGTGAGTAGTTTTGTCAGGGGACTGAAAATAATGCGCAATTTAGGTTATTTTGGAAATACAATGTCGTTTTGTTGGAGACCGTGAAATAATGTAAGATTTATTACAGAAACTGACGAGGATAATGTAGTCTAATATGATACGAAAAATATAGTTTTTGATTTACGCGCTAGCAAAACAATAATCGAGTTTTTGTCAGTTGACGCAAATTAGATGAAGTGTGGTTGCCTGGAAGATGAAAAATAATGTTAATTTTGTTAGAGGCTTAAAATAAAATGTTAGTATTGGTTATAGGAAACGTGATAAATAGTGTAAAGTTCTCAAAGCAGGATGTGACGATTGATGAATGTTTTGTCCAGAGAAGTTAAATAATTGCGATTTTTGTCCGAGAGGTGAAGGCATGTATTTAGGAAATATTGATAGTTTCCTCATTTTTCCACCAGAAACAGTCTAATGAAGTATTGCAGGAAATGTGAAATAATGTATGTTATCAGAGACGCACAGAATTAATGAAAGTTTTTGTTGTGACCGTGAAATACTGTAGTTTTTTTGTTAGAGACGTGAAATAACAAAAGTTTTGCCGGATACGTTTTCCTTCTCTTTTTCCTTTTTTCCCTTAAACCATCGGCACTTGGCTTTTCAGCCCTTCGGGCCCAATGACAGTTCATTAGCAAGGCTGGGGAACCTTGAGGACTTTCCTTCGCAACCCGTCAGGAGAGCTATCGCTCCTTCCCATCCACAGGAGGGTTTTATCAACAGGAGCCGTTCAGGCTATACAGTCAAAATTTCCGGCCGCACTTTGCGATCTTTTTAGAAATAAACATTTCTTCAAAAACGCTGACGCCCGGTGTTTGAAACATTAACACCTAGTCGCCATACAACGCGGAAGCCATTACACCAGCGACAACATGGTTTCCCCGTATCGTGATACGTCAGTACAATTATATAGTCATGGGGTACCAGAGACAATCGAAATAATGTTCTGTAGTGAAAACTTTTTTTTTTGGGGGGGGGGGTGCATGTTGCTCCGGGGGGGGGGGGGGGGGGGGGCGTTGGAAGGGGTGGCCGTGTCCACGGAACTGTGGGGGTTCACATCTGTTTGAACGCGAGATCTGCCGAAATAACGCCAGCATTGAATAGCGCAGTACGTGAAGATAATGTATTTTTTTGTCAAAGACGTGACATACCCCTCAAAAAAGTCCTGATCCACGCAAGGTCAGTAAGCAAACGAGACATTAACCGATAAGATAGTTGACATTGACAAACATACCAATACATTCATCAGGGCCAGATATCATTGTTTTTGTTAGACATGTTTGGATAGAGACTTTACATCAGCAGGTATTAAAAAAGAAACCGGGTTTTTTTTTTTCTTGACTTTTTTTTTTTTTTGCAAGTAAGTCTAAAGAACAACAATGCTGCATGATCTATAAGCAGTGATTACTTACAACTTCGCTTCTAGGCCCTTAGGCTTGTTTTGTATTTCTGTTATAACTGTGTTTTTATTGTCAGAGAAGTGAAATCAATAGTTTTAATCAGAGGCCAGTGAA
Organism: Oreohelix idahoensis; assembly: GCA_024509875.1. Lineage (NCBI taxonomy): Eukaryota > Metazoa > Mollusca > Gastropoda > Stylommatophora > Oreohelicidae > Oreohelix > Oreohelix idahoensis. The sequence continues at coordinate 109,045 of JAMPIV010006328.1, forward strand.
ATAATGACGCTAATTAAAATGTCAGAACTTGCAACCATAAACCTTAACGGCACTTTAGACCTGAGACGTCAAAAGTAATGTAGTTTAATCCGAGGCGTGGGGGCCAAATGATGTAGTTTAGTCTACGACGTGAAATAATGGACATTTTGGTCAAGAAGTGTAAATAATGCCTTAGCTTTTTTTCGGGAGTTCCTGAAATAACGTAGTATTGCTAGAGACGGGATCACACGATTCTAATGTAACTATTAGGGAGGGGGGGTGGGGAGCGGTCATTTGTGGGGGGGGGGGGGGGGGGGGGGGGGTTAATAGGGGGTGTATGTGGGGTGGAGACATAGAGGACGTGAAAAATTACAATGTAGATTTTGGTCAGAAACCTTCGAATAATGTAGTTTTGTCGAGACGTGAAATAATGCAGTTTTGTAGAGGTGTGAAAGAAAATGCCTAGTATTGTTAGAAACGTGATAATATGTAGTTTTGAATGCAGAAGGTCATGCCAATGCCGTTTTTGTCCAGAACTGTCGGAATTTAAGTCGCAGTTTTTTGGTTTGAGTAAGTGAAATAAATGCGTATTTGTGGCTTGAGGCAGTAAATGTATTAGTATTCCTTTGTCCCCGGATGAGTTACACAATTGTAGTTTTGGCAGCGACGTGGGAAAAAAATATTTGTTTTAAAGAACGTAAAATACACATTGTGCTTTGACTTAAATAGGCGTCTGAAATAGTGAGTAGGTTTCCTCTGGGTTTCTGAAGCGAGTCTAATGTTAGTTTTGTAGGATAGCTGTGAAATAATGTGTTTTTTTTGAACAACGAAGACGCAGACATCTCCAAATAAATATACTTTGTCGAAGATGCGTGAAATAAATGATAGTTTTTGTTAGGAACATGAAATAATGTACTTTTGCCAGAGACCGTGAAACAATTGTAAGTTTATTTAGCCCAAATTGAAAAATACATGTATGTTGTATGTTAGCAGATTTGTGAAATGGGTGTAGTTTTGTCCTAATTAGAGACGAACTGAAATAATGTAGTTTTTCCTTTCTATCAGAGTACAATGAAACCTATGCGCAGATAGTTAGTGATCATGCAAGATAATGTAGTTTATGTGCAAGACATGAAATCAAATGTTATTCTTCCATGTCGGAGACATGAAAATACGCGTATTTTTTGACAGATGACATAACAAATAATGTAGTTATAAAAATGTTCAGAGACAGTAACATAATATTAAGGTAATTCTTTCAGAGACATGAAATAATGTAGTTTTGTACAGAGACTAATGGAAAATATTATCGTAGTCGTTGACTAATGACGGTGAAATAATTTAGTTTAGTTTTAGCCACGTTAAATAATTAGAATTATTCTGATGAACTGAAATTCAGATGTCCCCGTTATACGTAGAGAGACAATTAAACATACTGTAGAATTTTAGTTTCAGATTGTTGTGGATTTAATGCATAAGCTCGTTGTCACTGAACGCTGAAATATACAACGCACATACCCTAATAAAATTGACCCGCTCCCGCAGTTTCAAATTGGCCCGATCAGAAGCGCTTTCATCACGGGGCAATAGGACTGTTTATCAAAACTAATGTCCCCTACCAATGAGAATTGCACTAACAACCTAACACGGGGGGGGGGACCCGCACACATACACCACATTGTATATCTCCACTTCTGTCTCTGAGTAGAGAAGGCAGTGAAGGAAGGACTGATCGTTTATCCCTAACCTCATATAGCTGAGCACTAGTATGTTAAATTGCTACTAACACTATTCATTAACCTGACCAGGCAGTAAAATATGCTAAATAATAGCACACAACACTTTAATAAAATACCTGTACTACCCACTCTGTTTAACAGCTTTATCAACATACGCGCCCTCATAATATAAACCGACATAGGATTTGAACGGGACGCGCCACGCCAATACGAGGCCAAAATTTATAATGAAATTAAAAACAAAATAGGGATAAACTACGCAGTGCGAGGACACAACGTGTGGATAAATTTTCTAGACATGAGAATAACAGTACCCAATAACGTCGATAATATTATAATTTATCCCAGCCTTCAGTTACAAGTAATCATATTAATATGTTTTTGAATGCCGCCTAGAGCAATATTGTTGACTGTTGGTAGGTAGTATGATGTGAGTCTGAGTGAATTATTGATGTATGGTTGATGTGAACACGTAAATGGATCTATGTTTTCCTGTTTGGATGTTGAAAGCATTGTTTTCTTTTGAGTGAACATGGTGGAATGGGTGGTAAGCAAATACAAGGGTGTTATGTACTGCCTCTTGCATTGGGGTTTTTAGTAAGTTTTTAATCTCGAGACCTTTGTGTATGGTGTTTTACTTTGAAGTAAGGCTTTGTAGAAACGTTACGGCATTGAAGGGATCTTGAGGTAAAAAGGCTTGTAACAAAAATTTGGGTAGAGGTGCTTATCGACGATTTGTGGCCGCGAAGGCGTTTATTTTTGTCCGCATTAACTAGATTTGTAAGGGATTGATTAGTGAAGTTGTAGGGTTGGGTCTTTTGGGGTCTGATTGAGGTATAAGGGCGATGATTGGTAAGCTTAGAGTAGGAGGAATCAAGTCATGAGGATGGGGGAGTAATTATTGTGAGCCGTTTTTCCAAAGATATACCAATGAGGCTCCCCCACCACCCCCATCACACGAATGCGGTTTAGAATTTTCCGTGTATTGGAGGGTTTAAAGTCTCCTATGTGAAAAAAAACATTCTTGGAATAGTATGTGACTAAAATGTTGCGCGATTTATTATATAGATAGTGTCTAGCAGTAGATTCTTTAACGGTTTGAAAATGTTCTACTTTAATTACATCCCATTGTTTGGTGTTACAAAAACCTGGAACTAGATACTTGCCGAGTTGAATGCAGTGACCTCATGATGCTCTGCGATGTGTCAGCGTAAAATACTGTTGATGCTACATTGGAAGTTACTTAGAAAATAAAACATTGACCTGGGTAGCGTTACTCTTGAACTGAGGTCATGGTTTAAAATGGGCAACTGACAGTGTTTCTAGTCTCTTTAAATGAATTTTAGGCTAACACATTGGACAAGGATAGGGGCTACAATTCGGGTGACACAAGAGATAAGTTGGAAAGGGAGTCGCCACGTCCATGAAGAGCTTTAGTTAGAAATGAGGTAACGAGCACGTCTAACATAAACTTCACCCATACGGATGTACAGAAAATTTGGTTACAAAGGATAACCTTTACTATTAGATTGTGCGTTGTAATTTTTAATGGAATGCGTACGAAGATTTGTGACATGAGTAACCGTATCTTGGAGGCAACGGAAACTCCAGAGTTGTGATTAGACTAGGGATTGAGAATATGGTGGTACTTAACAAGAAAACTTGTTCTGTTATGCATGTGACCAATGGGGTTAAGTAGTCATCGGTGACAAAAATGCCATCAGTGGATTCATTGGGGTTATTGACGCAATGTTAAAATTTTATCTCTCAGAGGTACCTGCAACTGCTCTGCACACGAAAAAATAGAAATGCGCTGGAATTACCCGACCCTCCCCGGTGCAGGTACAGTAAGTTCTCACCGATGGATCGAGAACCAGGGAAGGCGAATAACTATTGTGAATGGCTGCACGGTGTTTCCTACAACTTGGTCCATTGAGATACTGCAATACATGGTAACTTCAGGTAGACGACCTTAGGGGACTTTATTGGGAAAATACTCTAGACAGAATTGTAGTGGTTAGGGTCTCATGATCGACAAGTCCTGTTCCAAAGCACTGGCTACCTGAAAGTCATTACTTGAGCGTCCTCTGGGAACGTGATTCAATCTCACAAAAGATCGTTTCGACAGCATCTGAAAAACGGGGATAGTTGAGTTAATAAACTTTAACTGTCAACGGGATGTAAAGTACGAGGCAAAACACATTGTCTAGGAATGTTTTAGGTGGGTAGGGGGGATATAGTGTGTAACGAGTTTTCAACCTGCGTAAGGAGTTGGTTTTGCTAGAGGGGAGTGCCAAATAAATGTAACGTCGTGAGTTATCGGGAGGTTGCTAATAGGTAGATTCCACCGTATTCGGCAAATTCATTTCAGAGGTGCAATAGTCTTAGTTCACGGTAGATTTCTTGTGCAGCATCTGGGTAGCTACGAAGGCCAGGTTACGTCGATAGTTGGGCTCGAAGGTGGCATTTTGAGCTGATAAACAGTCATTTATGAGTGCAGCCGACTGACAAAGTAATAGTTTGCTTTGACTTGAAAAGACAAGCAAATCTTAAACACGAGCCCTATTTTGGTGGTTTACGGAACTTATGGGGCAAATAAAGTCGTATAAGGTGCCAGTTGTAATTGTCGTAAGTACTTGCGTATCTGGAAGTTGGCATTGGGAGGAATTTGAAGTTTGCAATGGTAGTGGATGATCGGGTCAAGGGTTTTACTTTAGTCCCGTGTTCAAGTTGAGCAACGTGTATGTTATTCTTGCAGAGATTATATCGTATGTGTAAGGAAAAGAAGAGCGGCGAATAAGGACATTATAATGGATAATGTTTAGGTTATAGGCATGTGGTTATTGGACTGGTAATTGACGCATATTCACTTGCACACAGGACATGACTCTGATCTAAGTTGCTCTGAGCTCCTTCCTTTGATCACTCACAAGGTAGGTGGATCTTCAGCACTGTGGCACGAACTCCGTAGTTACAGGAGCCATTCCTAATGGGTGTGTTTTGTGATACAGAATCACAACATTCTATAACACCTAGACATTTTTGTAGTGGGTAGCAGATCCTCTAAGTCCAGTAAATTATTCTGTAATCTGGGCAGCTGGCCTAGATAATGCCTACCTTTAGAGGATTATGTCAAGTTGCTGTTAGGATTTTAGGGGTGCGGCCTAACGTTAGACAGGCTGTAGTATCGTCCTATAAATATAGACGTCTTTCCCACCTTATTTAACCAAAGGCAGTCTGTATTGGATATCTTTCATTCTACGAGTCCTTGGATGCTCCAGGCGGAGTCCATGACTAATTCCTATAAAAATACTGGTATCGACACGCATCCCACATCACCCAACACAATTAGTCTTCTTATCCTCGACACATGTGGAAATCCCCACACCCCCTCCATCCCCCCCCCCCCCCCCCCCCCCACATACCTAACTTACCCGGTCCCCCCCCCCCCCCCCCCCCCCCCTCCCCCCCCCCCCCCCCCCCCCCCCCATATTTTAGCCTATATTATTTCTCATGATAAGGTTATGGTGACGTAGATTATATACTCAGCGCTCGACGGGTGCTATATGGCCGGTATAAGTGGGTATGTCGTATAGAGCCTGCATACGATGTGAGATAAACGGAGATAGACGTAATATTAATGCGTGTGGTGAGCGCGCGTGATGGTGGGGATATAGAGGTGGTGTGTGTGTGTGTTGGTGTGTGTGAATATATGTGTGTGTTTTTATGTGTGTTGTATAATGTTGTGATGTGTATATATGTTGTGTGTATTATATATGTGTGTATATAATAGTGTGATGATATATATGTGGTATATATGTAATATATATGTATATATATTGTATAATATAAATAATGTATGTAATATATATATGTATATATAAGTTCATATAGATAATATTATATATAATATATAATATATAGATTATATATATTATATATATATATATATATATATATATATTATATATATATATATATATAATTATATTACACTATATAAACATTATAAAAACATATATATAACTGGGTATATATACATAATATGCTATACATATATACATATAAATACATATAGTATAATACATATATATATCACCATATATATGGGTGGACATAAATATATACATATATATATATTTATTATATTATATATACTCCTTATATATATATAATATATCGTTTATATATATATATATATATATATATATATACATATATATATACCTACCGGTATATAAATAAACAATACAAAAACGTATGAAGAATATGCCATTTTATATTTAAAAAACGCAAAAAAATAAAATTATGAATTCGTATTTAACCCATACGCAGTTAGTAACGAGGAGGAGATAATTGGGGGACATCAAGGAAAAATGCAACACTGACCCACACACTTGAATATAATTGCTACAATTATTCACCGACTGTGAGTCCCTAATTATAACTCCAACAGGGGTTTTGACTTACGAAAACTTTCAGTTTCAGCGGGAAAAAACTCCAACATTTCAGTTTCACGAATTGACAAATGTTTTCTAGACCATCAAGAACAAGAAAAAGTGGGATTGTCCATCGACAACTTTGAGTAATTTGCCGAATTTAAAAACCCACTGCGAGGAACCATGTAAATCCACAAATTAAGGATTACGGTAAACTGGCCGAAGAAAAAAAACCCCCAAATCGAAGTGCCCCCCCCCCCCCCCTCCCCATAAAAAAGGAAAGAGATAAAATTGCAGCCTTTCAAGAACCCATAATGAACACGCGTGACTGAACCACGCCATTTGTTGACGTCTAATTGTCTGTGTACGCAAACATTACCCTTTGCCCGTCATGTTTCCTACGGTTGAATTACAGTTTACTGTCCGGTCGGCCATCTTGTCGCAAACAGCGTGCAGGTTAGGGTAGTATAGTAAACGCTGCCGGCTTTATCATTAGGCACAGCGTTGCCACTCCTAGGTAGATTCACCTAGATGTTGGGTTTTTTTGGGTCCAGTCTAGGTGTCGTTTTAAATTAGTTGAAGAACATTACCTAGATCAGTGTTTCTCAACCTTTTTGTGGTCACGGTACACTTTTCAATTTTCTAAAAATTTGCGGCAGACCTATGTGACCCCGCGCCTGAATAAACAATTACAGTGATATATACTAAATTACATACACTAATTTGTGGGCACCTTAGAATAAAGAAAACGGTCAATTCGATTTTCTTTTAATTGTTTAACCCCCAAAAATGAAGAATTTCATTGAAAATATCAAATTTTAGATACATATTGCACTGGAAAGTACATTCATTTGCCCACATTTCTGTATGTTTATTTTCACTAAAACCTTTGTGGATGATTTTATATAAATTTTTAAAGTATATCAGGTAAGTGCATTTTTACCTAATTATATATGTAAAATATACAAATTGGTATATTTGTGATGCTAAATTGCTTCTAATGCATGGATTTTAATTTTCGGTACCATATTCATTTCCCTGAAGCAAACAGATTTCAAGTTTTTCAAACATAGTTTCATGTGTAAAAATAATTTTGACTGGCTAATTTTTATTAACCATGGGGTCCTTTGATGGGTCATCGAAATAATAACGTGGCTGGAGTATTCCAGTAGAGTGGTAGGGTACCTCCTTATACGCAAATAAAGCTGCAGGTAAGAACGAATCACAGGATTCTGGAGCTTTACTTCTCTCTTGCCGATAGCTCTACATAAATGTTGTAAGGTAGACGTCCCGTTATAATCTCTTTTCCATCTCTGTCCAATCGCGATTGAGTGGATAGATAAAATGTGCGGGACGAGAATATTTGCTTGACAAAACTCCTAAAAACTTCCTCCAATCAGTTTCCCTCTGAATTGCTGAACCATTGTCAAGTTACGTTATCTGACATAAGCGGTAGTCCATAATCCTTGTGATATTCGAGACATAGCAAAAACCTCTCCTACAGTACCTGAGTCTCGGCTGAGGGTCTAAGAGCAATCGCTTGCCCCCACATCAGTACAATTCTACTACCAGAGAAAAGGATGTATTTCTTTTCGAAACTGACGAAAAGCCCTTACAAGTCTTGCTGCGAAATATCAAGATACATTTAAATGTCAAACAAGTAAGCTGTCAAAGATAAGACACAGAAATGGGTTAATCAATAAAGCAAAATATCCACAGAGATGACTTCCACATAGCAAGGGGGATACTGAGGTGGATGTAAATTTTGTGTACAATAAAGTGTAATTCCTCCCCTTTTTGTTTCTTAATTTTTCTAAAACCCCATTTTTGTCACACACAAATGTGGTAGCACGCCCATTGCCCAAAGACATTTTTCAAAAACAGTTAGGGATACATGCAGTACAAATATTTTCTCTTCTGGGCCACACATGGTTAACACATACAGTCTGCCTCCTCACTCTATTACAAAATAAACTAAAATAGAAGGATATATGATTTATCAAACTACAAAACTGTTTAGAAATATATTAAGATATCCCCCTTAAAATTTTTCAACTTTATTTTTAACATAAATATTGGTATGTTTAAAATCCAAAAAGAATCATATCAAACCATTCAAAATTAGTTTATGTATACCCAATCATTAACATATATTAACCAAATTAAACAGCCAAAATTTCATAAACTCAATTATTAGTACTCCACACTTTTTTCAAGATATCTTGGGGCAACAAAATACCCTAAACAAAGCTAAAATTTTGCCTTTTTTCAACTTGTTTTTTCAGCCATAGATTGCAAGTTTTTTAGTATATACCTCAATGTTGTTGTAATTTTTTTAGTTTTTTTTTTCAGAGTCATTTGTTGCTAGATACAAATGACCCAGATATAGATATTAACTTATAATTCTGTGTTTTATATCAATTTGGGGGTTTTAACCCTCCCCTGAAGTCGAAACAAACTCTTGATCGTTCCGCCTCTATCTAAATTTCTCAACATTAGGGGAAATAAACTAAAATGGAACTTTTCCCAATTACGTGCAGATAATCCACACACCACACCAACACACACTACACACAAACACACTAAATTGATGTGTTGTGTGGAGGAGGGCTGCTCACAGAAGTTTTGAAATCTAGGGTGTCTGCATTGTGTGAAATAGTTGTGCATATAACAGCCTTCCCATCAAAGAATGTCAGCCATATAGAAAACTTTAGTGGCATGGAATATGAAACCTAAATACTAAATATGAGTAACCAACAGATGAGTCAACTTTTTTTTTTACGTCTGTAAATAGATAGATTAGTGATTTTAATGAAAGATTGTCTTATAGATATTACAGTCTACTCTTATCTATCTGTCTTAGAGCAGGGCATGAGACAAACACGTACATTAATTTATGTTGGTGGTTTAATTTCTACCTCCCCTCTCATCCCCCAATCATCTTTCGGTAACCATAAGGCAATCCGATTGGCAGGAGTGCATTAGGAGCGCTCAGAGCCACTCACCGGCTAAAGCTGCCGGGATCGACATACAGCGTCGTCATGCTCCAAGCTACCCCAGCTGTAAATGCGTAACTGACCCTTCTCTTGAAGTTAGAGAAAAGCAAAGGCAGCGAAGAATGTGGAACTGGCCACCCCCCACCTCTCGAAGATGGACCATAGTATAGTGAAGTCCTCTAACTCTTTACTTCCCCAACGGCCCAGTAGTCAGCTACGGAACAACCTTTGAAACCCCAAATAATCTCAGAACCTTGTCATGAGAATTTATATTACACACGTCAACACATTTTTGTTACCATCAAGATTTCGGTCTCACCAGAATGTAAGAAAAAATATTGATTATTGAAACCTTGATGTTGGTGCTAGTTCTTGTAGAGATTGGGATTCCTTGTCTGAGAGAGAAGGGTGTCGTTTTTTCATGTTGTCTGCTGGCCCCGATTTATTTCATGCAGGACATTTTTATATGGATTCGTTGTGAAGTTGAAAAAATTAACATTTGCTCCGTGCTATCGTTTTCCGTGAGGTCTCTCAAGAAGGAAAATATAAAAAATAGGATTAACTTACTACCCATTCAGGTATATCGTACAAGGCGGAATATAATAAGATTGTTGCATAGGGTGGGATCCTCTTCAACGGGAAATAAGTGCCTCACGAAGCCACTAGTGCAAGATTCCATGGGAAGGTTTTGGTTGCAGGCTTCCTTCAAGGGTACCATCAGGAGTGTTTTAGTACCAAAAGGGGGCGCAAGGTAAAAAATCATGATATTGGGTGGGATGGGTTTTCTTTATTTATGCCTCCTTCTGTTTTCTACCCTTTTCTTCCCACTCCATTCTATCCACCTAATTTCTTCTTTATCGTATATTATTTCTATGACAAAGTTTGTCATGTCCCCATTACAATACTGTCCCAGTTGATCTTTCTCCATCTTATTCTTTTCCCTTCTGTTAATTTCTCCACATTCTCGCCATTATTATTATCTTTCTCCAACTTTATTCTTTCTTCTTTCTGTTATTTTCTCCAATCTCGCGATCTTTATTATATCTTCCTCCTTCTAATCTTTGCTTTTCTGTTTATTTCTCCATCCTGGCATTATTATCTTCCTCCATCTTCTTCATTTATCTTCTCATTATTTCTCCATCTCGCATTTATAATATTTCTCATTATTCTTTTCTTTCGTTAATATTTCTCATTCCATCTTCATTATTATATCTTCTCCAATCTTTTCTTTTCCTTTCTGTTTTTTTCCTCCATTATCTCGCATTCTCATTATATCTTCTCATTATTATTTTCTCATTTTATTTCTCCATTCTATCCATCATTATATCTTCTCATTATATCTTATTTTCTTCCTCATTATCCTTCTCATTATATCTCATTAATATCTCATTTTATATCTTCTCATTATATCTTTCATTATATATCCTTCTCATTTCTATCTTCTCATTATTATATCTTCTTTATTCTTCTTTCTTTCTCTTTCTATTATCTTCTCATTATATATTCTCATTATATCTTCTCATTCTATCTTCTCATTATATCTTCTCATTCTATCCTCATTCTATCTTCTCATTCTATCTTCTCATTATATCTTCTCATTCTATCTTCTCATTATATCTTCTCATTATATCTTCTCATTATATCTTCTCATTATATCTTCTCATTATATCTTCTCATTTCTCTTTCAATTTATTTCTCATTCTTTCTTTCATTATTCTTCTCATTATTAATATCTTCCATCTATTTTTTCTCATTTGTATTTCTCATTATATCTTTCTCATTCTATCTCTCATTATTCCTATCTTCATTATATCTTATTCATTCTATTTCTTTCTTATTTATTTTATCTTCTACTTAGCATTTATCAATTATCTTCTCCTTTCGTTTCTTTTTCTTTAATAATAATTTTTGTTTCTCCATAAAACTATATCATTTTTACAAAGCCTTTTTAATTGCCATTCTAAGTTCTATACCACTGTTCACATTTAATTAATCTCGCAATTTATTATATAATTCTTCCTTCAACCTCTTCTAATAAATTTAAACACCTCATAAGTTCGGGTCCAGATTAAACACAATCTTAATGTATCCCTATTTACTTTATTTTATTTTTTTTTGCTATTGTAACATTTTTTAACATTACTATGTCAAAAACTGAGTGTACTTTTGTATTTTATTTAATACTCTTAAAGAGTTTTTAACTATTTATAAAAAATTGCAATTAAATCAACATGATTTCTGTTATACCCCTTAGGAAAATTTCTATTTTCAATGAACTTTGGGAACTCATCTCCACATTAGGACGCACATGCTTTTATTTTTCAATATTATCGAACCTAATGCGACGTTCACTATTTGTAATCATCTACAATTATCCCAAAACTATATTTTTTTTCAATCAAGGCCATGAGAAATCACACAATGCCTTCAAGGACTTTCGCGAGTTTTTTTGTATTTTTCATTTCATTTAGGATCTGACCAAATCTGTTATTTCGTTGGTTAAAATAATTAAATAAGCAAAGATACTTTATCTTTAATCCTTATGAAATCAGATAAATTTCCAATTAAACATGAAAAGATCCACTCAACAAAAAATTCCACCTTAAGGACTCGATACATTGATTTAATTTTCCTATCCTCATGAGCTTTTAAAAACAATCTCCTTGCTTTTTTTTAAGTTTGAAAGCACAGTTTAAATTTTTTACTGATAAGTTTAATACATTATATGGACCGCGGTAGCATAGAAATTAGTGCACTGGCTTCCTTCCTCAGTTTCATATGAAATCCCGATACCCCAGATGAGGTATTATTTTTATTAGGCCTAACAAACGGCTCCTGGGTCGACCCAGCCCCAATTTGGGTACCATTGCGGTTTAAAAGCTCTGGGAAGGTTTAACGGCGGCAATCTAAAATTATATTCTCCAAATACCAAACTTTCACCCTAGTGTGCCGATAATCAGAAAATATTAACCAATACACTTATAAATTCCGGCAATTATGACAAAAACTCAATAAATGTAGAGTATACGGGACCCTTATTTACCTTAATAACGGCAAATGAAATAAGATAAGTCATTATATTAATCACATGAAAACAAAAATAAGGCCCACATACCTTTGATCTAGGAGAAAAATTTAATGATATATTAAATCAAGGCAGTAGAACTGGAAAATCTCAGAGTAAGTACTAAAAAGAATCAACAAAGGGAAGATTAAAAAATCATTAGGAAAAGATAGAATATGGAGAATACAGAGAAATGAAACAGGGATAAAAAGACCCGGAAAATTTTTGATTAAAACTGAGTAATGTGCAGGACAAGATAGCCTACATCAAACTATCCCTATTCTCTTGAATTACTACTTCTCACAAAGGACAAGAATTCCAGTTTATGAAGGTCTAAGAATATCTTGATTTAGATGAATTGCAGAAAGAAAAGTGAAGCCTGGTCAAATATCTTGTATTCAGGAAATGGTGCCATTGTGAACAAGAGAGCACAGTAATCAAAATATCTTGACTTACTAATGATGTGCAGGCATGGAGATACCTGGGTCAAATACTCTTGATTAGATGGTAACCGGCAGGACAAAGATTACCACCCTGGTCAAATATCTTTGATTACAACAGGGTACAGGACAAGAGAGGACCCGTCAAACCCATACCCTTATTAGATGGTGACAGGACAAAGCCTTACCTGGTCAAATTATGACTTGAAACTTAGATGGGTACAGGACAAGTTGAACTTCTAACCATGTCAAAATCTTCTATTAGATATGGTAAGGGACAAGATAGGCGATGGTCAAAAAATCTTTCCAAAAGCACTTATGTACCACTTTATCCCGTTAGGAACTTCGATGAGTCAATAGATAAATAATGGTGACCGTTTATAATAAATCCCAACCAAAAAAATTGTGCACATTAGGCATCCCATTCTCATTGCAAAAAAATAAATTTATAATGGATAAAAAGTTGGATAAAATTGTAGACAATAAAATTAAAAAACCAAGTTATTTAAAAAACTCAGAAAATCAGTTGCAATTAAATATACCAGCATAATATATTATACTAAAATAATATATATATTAATATAAATATATATATAGTATATATATATAGAGTATATATATATACTATATATATATATTATATATATATATATATATATATATATCTATAGAAAGGGAAACCTTTAAGCTTTTCATACACATTACAGAAACCTATGAACATTTGTTGTAACTTTTCGTGTTTGCCAGAACGCATTCGCCGACCGGGACCTCAATGTAGGATACCAGCGACGAGATTCAAAGAGCGACAGACCGTGAGGATCTTATGGTGATGACTATCGTGCGCTTATCAAAGACAGTAGTTTTCCCTGATACGAGACCTAGTTGCTTGCCGCTAATTTCGCGTCTCGGTGTCAATCGAGGAACCGAGCGAACGGGGGAAAGCGAAACGGGCAGCAGCGAGCGGATACGAAGACCAGGGGGCGGCCTTTTTTCTCTTGATTTACTACAAAAGGGCTAGGTCAGATCCCCAAAAGTTCGTGAGATCAAATAAGTTGTCAAGTTTATCATGTCCCACTCAACTTACATTTCATTTTAGCTAATAGACCATGTAGAACTAGACACGTTATCACTCGCTGGCCAGACGCACTAGCTTTATTGGAAATCATTGTTATAGAATTTTCCCCTGGATTTGTGTTTTTATATATATTTGCAGTGATTTCTAATTCTGTGCAAAGCAGTAAATATATATTGTGTAAAAAGTGATCAGTGTGGTCTAGTCTCAGTCATTCTATTTTTAATGGGATTTGTGTTAATTTTAAATCTATTTAATTAAACCATCTCAAGTTGTCCCAGTTTTCAGTTAGTTATTTAATATAATGATCTATCTATTATATTATTTCAAAAGATAATAGATGTCTTAAATTAACTTTTAAAGTCGCGAAGGAATTTATAATTAATAAATTCAGTTAAGTCCTAGTTTTATAGATGTGGGTTTTTAACCAGTAGAATTCGCGCAGTGTTTATTAAATACATAATTAAATACTCGAGTGTATTATAGGCTTAACGGGAAATTCATCGCGCTTTAGGAGGTTATTTGTTTTCGGTATATTACATGTCTTTTTTTTTTCTTTCATACAGAGTGATCGTAACCTGTGCGATCCCAGCATTAAGAAAGCAATAAAGAAATCAATCTAAGCAAAGCAAAGCATAAACAGTGTGTAGAGTTCCCCTGACGCAGAACTTGTTGAGACTGTGTAAATTTTTAATCTTTGAGGCGATTCTATGTTTGGAATTCCGCTATCTAACTTATAGCAAAGAAAGCACACCCAAAGACAAATTTAACGCACCATCAAACAACTTAAGTCGTAACGGGAAGAAGAACACTGGCCCGAGCTTTGTTAGTTTACTGACACAGAGAGATAATTCATAATTTCCTGAACAGTGATGTGACTAGTTTTCTCACTGGACTTAAACCATACCTCACGGATAAAGTGTACCAGCACGCGTAAGAATTTTATTATCCGCGGCATAGTCAAATAGACCACACCATCCTCACCCCGGTATCAGAGACCGTGCCCTCCCATAGAAGTTGTTATTAAGAAAAGAGACACAACTACAGATTCATTTTCCAGCGATTACGGGATCCTTTTATGTGCTGACCGCCTACCCGATAATCTGGGGCTAGAACTTGAACAAACACTCATACATTTAGTTTGAGGTGTAATGGCTGTTGTGTTATTCTATGGAGTGCAAGATTTTTTCACAATCGGTAAGTGAGAGCAAGATGAGTGAAGGCCTTGCTAGCGCGTGTATGAATGACAGGAAATTAATTCTTTTGTGTGACCATTTTGTTAACTTGCTTACCTGGTAACATATATCTTTTCTGTATACCCTACATTGTTCCTTTAAGTGGGATAGTTGATAATTTGTTAACTCTGTTTAAAACCACCTCCTTTCCATTTGCTTAGTAAAGGGAAGAACAGCTGGGAAGAACAGGTTTTTTTTCTATCACTTATACCTAACTTGGTAACACCTCTTTCAGAGTAATTAACTTTACTGTTAGGTTAACGTACCCGTGTTCCTGATATTATCTATCTCTGGACTGGGTTTGTCTTTGTCTAATGAGCGGGAAGGGCTTAGTCGATACCAATCTTCTTCACCCCCTCCCATACTTGTTATTTGCATTTGTGTACTTATGATAATTTATGTAATATCTGATATTTTTAGTGATTGATGTTTAAAGTGAATAAAATCACCTAAACTCATTTAGTTCTGTGTGTTGGATATACCCAAAGCCCAACATTTCCCCTATTCGTTTAATATAGTTTGTATCAACGTCGTGTGTGTGTTTGAAAACACCGAATCGGTGAGCGCGCAGATGCGAGTCTGGAAAACTGGCAAATAATTGTTTGACCAGGAGAGTGAAAGAGAAGATTGAGAGACACGATTTGTCGTAAATAAGTCTGTCTTTACTCTCCTCCAGCACGCTGTGAAGTAACTATTAAATCTCTACATTTTCTATCACTGAGCTTTCCATCATCACACATTTTCCACTCTAAACCGGACCACTATTTCTACGACTCTTTTCTCTCAAAATAAATTTACGACAATATTTGGCCGGTTCGTCTGGGATAATTTTGAGATACATTTGATGCACACATATTTGTGGGCTGGTTCTGGGATCTTGAGCTACATTTGAGGCAATCGCATAGCCGGGTTAAAGATATTTTGAGTCTGATTTAGTTTGGTCCTAACTAGGTAGAGAGTGTGTGAATGATTTTGTCTTTGTGAATTATGGGAAATGAAATAAATATTAATTACAATCAACCCCTAGACAAACGTTTTTCTTTAAGTCATTTGGGTTGTCCAACACAGCAGATATTTTACAGGTTGTTTATCTCTCCACAGCAGTAAAAGTACAGATAAACAAACAAATATTTTGCTATTTACAAATATCCTCAGGCGGAGATAATTAATATTTCATTTCTTACTTTATAATAAGTTGCTGGGGATTGCGTAGATTGTTTTTACACAGTCCACTAAGTTTTTTGAAGTTCAAAAAGCAGTTGAGAGCTTATCCTAATAAACGACAGATTGTTCTGATTTTAAAATAAAAAATAAGTAAACAACGTCCGCATCTCTATAATTTGACATTTAGGGAAGCCGGAGTTTGTTGTCAGAGATTAAAAATTTAGTGAAAATTTTTTTTTTCTTTTAATTGTGGGTTTAATATGAAAATGTTTCTCAGACTGTTAGTAATAATAATTTCAGATCTTTTCCAGTGTAAGCTTACCCATTTAGTGCGGCGCAGTTCTGCGCTTTGCGTTAAGAGCCTTAATTTTGGCAGGGTAATAGCATGCGTGATAAGTAGTCGAAGCTCAGAACTTGCGTTAGGAGTGTAACACAGAGTAAATTTGTGTACATAGTGTATTCCTTTGTACATCTACAGGTAGCCGTTGTCAAGATGTCCTCCCTATTCGGGCGTTCCTGCTTCTTACTCGTAGTTCTCTAGCAAGCATACTATTCCATTCTTAATTCGTTAAATATCAATACGCAGCAAGAGGAAATTATGATGAGATCCAGCTTGGAGGGCTTGATCGGGAAAGTAGGCGCAGGATTATAGATTGCGGAAGCTGCAAACGACGTTATAATTAACCAGGAAGATGGTAAATAGATGACGACAGAGCACAAAGCAACCGAGCGCTGCTGCTTGAGAGTTCGAAGACGGAGCAATCGAGAAAGTCCTGAGAGAATCGGAGAGAGGAAGGAATGAGAAAGAAAGTAACAGAAGAGGAGAGAAACCCAATAGGAGAGGCACAATTAAGAAAGAATGAGGAAAGTAAAACGTTCGTGGTGGAACCGAAAGAAGAATTGAAAGCATAGATTGGGATACTACGCAGAGAAAGGAAGAGATGAGTACATAGTCTAATAATACAATCATCTAACTTGCGGCTTAAGGCTCTCCTAGAGAGTCGGGGTCGCCTCTACTTACGACTAACGAAGCCGTCTTCCATTCGCCCTCACCTCAAACTCAACAATGGACCTGCTCCAGTACTCAATCTGCCCAATTTAACTGCTATGTGTCGTTTACTTTAGAATCTTGATCCTAGCCCCTACAAAACGAAAAAACTGTCGCACAGGCCTACCTAAGAAAAAGATTCGTAGAGACTCGCGAATCTTTATATGGGTTAGAGTAATAACCGCGCGGGGCGCTCAACACTTTCAACAGTCCACTGAAAGAGGCAATGCTACATATACGCTGAAACACAAAGTCTGTGGACCGGAAGACAACATGATATAACTCAACGCCATTTGGCAAAAAGAGGTCCATTAACTACAGCAGTTTGTGATCGATGACCTGGCCCTAAAGTTTTCTCGCAGATTGTTCAGCGAAACACCGAAAAAAGTATGAGCACGGTGAAACAATTCCCCAGTTCTCTCTTCATCACGATCTCACGGGTTAAACTGTACAAGTGTGCATTGGTAAATTATCCATGACCTACCTCTTTCATATGAGGGACTGCCTCTGAACTTGTTTCTTGGTGGAGTGTCAGATATAAGTCCACTTTTGTCCGAACATGAAAGCACGTGAGATTCTTTTGCGTGAACAGGGGGCATTCATGGCTTGAATAGCACATACTCAATAAAAGGCCGACCGCTATAGCAAATGCAATGATTCCGAACTATCCCAGTTACTAAACAGTAAACCGCACCAGATGAAGCACCATCTCGAAAACAAGAATCAAGGGAGCAAGGCATCCAACTTCTTCCCCTTCCTCTCAACATTATAACCAACGGAGATACTACAATACCCAGAAAACCTCCCCAGGAAAAATCCCTACTATCAAATTCTAACAAAACTCCGATACCCCCCCAACAAAAATTCTGATCAACCCAAACAAGCCTAACGTGGCAGCCCGGGCGCGGCCACCAAGTGGTCAAGTGAAAAGGTGGAAACCCCTACACCAGTAACGTCTGAATCGGCTGCAAACAAACCGGTGCACAATCCGCATTGGATTTTGCCATACAGCCTCGAAAGGTAGGGTCAATGTCAGATGTGAATCTCAACCTGAGGGGGACAGTGACCCCTCAACTCTAGGAACTGTAATTTTTGAACGGCAACAAACCTCCATCCTACTTGATCTTTTTTGACACTGGATTTAAAGTTTTGATGTATTGTCCGCTAGCTACCTAGTCAAACCCTCGTCAGCGAGACAGAGGAGGAACCGTCAAACTTAGTGGAGTGTTTCTCAGGAAGTGATGCAGCCCAGGGACGCTGAGCCCTCTTCCATCGCACTGAGTAGAAAATACACTTCTGATTTCTGTCAGAAAGGAGAGTTATAAAAAGAAGTTCAGGCGCCATTAAGGGGAATGAACCGATCCTCCTCACCCAGAGTTATCCTGGGAATGAAGATATCGTGCTGGTTTCAATTTATGGGAGACACTAAAGGTGAGTCTCTATTGCGATGGCTCGTCGGTACATCACTCACAAAGAAGGGCCAAGCCATAGATAGGAGAGGAGAGCCTGGCGGCCAAACTCTGTTGCCAGCATGCACACTGAAGGAGGCGCGCCAACTCAAAGCGGCGACCCCTACACTCTAGCCGCTCCAGCTTTTAGAAAAACTAGCCCATGCTCTAAGGACACCGAGACCTAACAAACACAAACTTAGACCCATCTTTTCTAAACGAGCTAGGCTAGCTATCTGTTTAATCGTACGAACGTGAGTGCAACTGACCGCGTACACGGGTGATCTAACATAACCAGCTCCAAGTACACACCGACTCAGAGTACAGTGAAGCCACAGATAACTAATGAAATCTGTGTCACTCCTCCTACCTTTAGCGTGGACACAACTTGGTAGTACACTCACATACAATCGCCCACTATCATCCAGGCCACGAATAAAAACAACTCACGTATCTGGTGTGTCCAGCGTCTATGCAACTACTCGTGAACATTGACCGAGGTACGTGAAAATCCTGGCGCCCAGTGCCACCGGGTCTAGCCCAAACCAAGGCACTAGATCACCACGTCCCCAGTACCCTTATGGTGAGCACATTCCAATACGTGAGTAGGGACTACATTCCAATCGAACGCGGGATTGCTGTCCGACATTATTGGTCCTCCTCTGGAAAAAGACCAAAAGAAGGAACAAAGGTTCTCATCCCTGACCTACTTAAGTTGAACACTTGCAACTATGTGGGGCCGAAGCCGTAACGCTACCAGAGTGCACTATAAGTCCAAGCATGTCGACAGAACGCCCTTGTGCAAAATTTTACACGGTTTGGGATTCCCTTCAACAAGTTTTGACGGACAATGGATCCCAATTTCCGTAGCCTGTTTAATGTGGCGGAAAAAGGAAAAGCTGCGTGGGACATCCTGGG